>JASDQU010173355.1:0-16654 GCA_032191745.1 Picea mariana | reverse complement strand
GTCTTCCAAACCACAGTTCATAAGGTGTCTTGTCACTTTGTGGTCTGAGGTGAGCTTTGTAAAGAACATGGATTGTTGTGTGTATTGCTTCTACCCAGTAGGTTTGGCCAATGTTCTTCTCATTCATCATTGACCTAGCCATTTCCTGCACTGTTCTGTTTTGCCTCTCAACAACTCCATTTTGTTGTGGAGTTCTTAGGATTGTGTATTCTCTCTTAATCCCATGCTCATCGCAAAATTCCTTGAAGTCTCTTGAAATAAACTCTCCTCCTAAATCTAATCTTACTGCCTTTAATCTCTTGCCTGTTTGAGTCTCTGTTAAAGCCTTAAATATTTTAAACTTCTCAAATACTTCAGCTTTTTTTTTTAGAAAGGCAACCCAAATAAGTCCAGAGTTATCATCGATAATCAGCATGAAGTAGTTTTCTTTCCCTGTGCCTTCCTATCTTGATGGTCCACATAAATCCATATGAACTAGTTAGAGTGGTTTCTTTGTTGAAGTAAATCTCTTGGACTTAAACGGTGTCTTGTTTTGTTTCCCTACTTGGCAGGGTTTACACATTGAATCTTGGGGCTTTGATATCCTCGGAAGATCTTTTACTACCTCGAGTTTTTTGATTTTGATTAAGTGGTCAAAGTTTAGATGTCCAAGTCTCCTATGCCATAACCAACTTTCATCATGTCTTCTTATATGACATTCTTCTTCATTTTCTTTCAGCACATATACATTATTTACTGTCCTTATGCCTCTCGCCACCACTTATCCTGAGGTTACATATTTTATCTTGCAGTCCTTGGACGTGAACACCACTTCACATCCTCTATCACACATTTGACTTACACTGAGCATATTATGTTTCATCCCATCTACAAGTAGAACATCTTGGTCTTTTCCTTTTCCATTACTTAAGCTCACCATCCCTTTGCCCTTTATTTTTCCTGGAGCATCATTTCCAAAAGTTATGTTTCCTGATTTGCTTTCACTTAGAGATAGAAACTTGCCTTTGTCTCCCATCATGTGTTTGGAGCATCCACTGTCTATATACCAAGGGCTTGTTTTTCTTTGAGCGGACAACACTAATCCACACTTGTCACTTTCCTTCTTCTTCAAAAACTTGACATTTTCAGCAAGGGATTTCGAATCTGGTTCATAGTTCCTTAACCGATAGTTAATAGATTTATGTCCAAAGTTATGACAGGTATAGCATTCAATCTCATTATTCAACAAGTCAAAATTATTTTTGCAGTGTTGTCTATTCATTGATTGTTGATTATTTCTTGGCCTCCTTAGTTGCATGTCCCTAGACTTAATTTGGCAATTTGTAGTCTGTGACGGATTGTTGCTTGGCTGTATCATTCTTTGTTGTTGGAAGCATTTATTTCTTCAAAATCTTAATTGCTCATGTCTAAGTCTGAAGGAACAATTTGCAGCTTTGTGACCAAAATTAGAACAGTAGAAACAATAACCATAGAAAAATTATGTGTACATGGGAAAGGGTTGTCTTTTTTGAGCAAAACAATTTCTTCCATGCTGATGACGTCTTTCAGCAAAGAGTGCATTGGTTTTTTTTCCTACAGATTCAATCCTGGCACCTTTTTGTTTACTTGTCTTGGGTGACTAAATGTCTTCCTTTGTTTCTGCAGGTTTATTGTTGTCATTTGTTGTACTTTTGACAAACTTGATGGGTTCTTCATTTCCTGGCTTACCACTACTTGATCCCTCTTCATAACCCAAACCAGTTTTCATCTTTGGATTCCTTGTTGATTCAGAATGGTGGTTAATCCTTCCGAGGCTTTGATACTTGATAGATTCTGATTGTACAAAGCTTGAAATTTCTCCATCTCTTTCCTAGTTTTCACTACTTCTTGTTCTAATGCTTCACATCTAGCCTTCTTTTTTTATAACTGTTGTTTCAGAATATCTTCGATTTTCTTTGCCTCCTCTAATTCCACTTTTAATAGGACAAGGTCCTGATCAGGTCCTTTACTGTCTTTCTCGAATTGTATCAGCAATTGTCTTTGCTTTCTGTTCTTAATTCTTAGTCTATCAATCTCTTCTAGTGCACTGATCAATTCTCCTTCCATGTCAACCACAACTTCTTCTTCATTAACATCACTTCCTGTGTTGTTATTATCATAATCCTCTTTAGCCATGAGAATGAATTCATTTAATTTATCTTCAATAGGGAAGTCATTGTCTTCATCATCTGAAGGATCATCATCATTGTTTACGCAAAGAATTTTCTTCTTAAAGTTATTATCTTTAAAGAAATTTCTGTTTTTATGCTTCTCCTCATCATCATATGTCTAATCCTTTCTTTTGTGGGGACATTTATTTGCAAAATGACCTATCCTACCACAGTTGAAACATTTGAAAGGCAGTTTACCTTTGTATTTACCTGATCCCTTCTTCAGTCTCTTCACAAATTTTTCTTCAATTTCATCTGGCTCAAAATCCTCATTCTTGTCAACTTTGAATGATGCTTATATGGAGGTGGGTTTATCTTTAACTATTCTCATTTCATATGCAGTCAATGTTCCTATAAGTTGATCAAACTCCAAGGTTTTTAGATCATTAAGTTCTTCTATGGCAGAGACTTCCAGGTTGAATCTATCTGGGAGAGACCTCAAGATTTTCTGAACTAAAGAAGGTTCCTTAACTTTTTCACCAAGTGCTTTCATTGCATTTACCATTTCTTCTACTCTCAGAAAGTATTTTCGAACTGTTTCCTCTTCCTTCATCTTCAGCTCTTCAAATTGTGTTCTGTAGGTTTGAAGCTTGGCATCCTTTACCTTCTCATTATCTTCATAAATGCTAATGAGTTTGTCCCACATTTCTTTGGCAGTTCCTAGGTGCATAACTTTTACAAATTCTTCTTCTGCAAGCCCACTCAGGATAACATTCATAGCCTTAGCATTGAAGCTAAATTCTAGCTTGTCATCCTTATTAGCTAGTACAACTGGCTTTACATAACCAGTATCTACCACATCCCAGACATCTGCACCTAAAGCCATTATGTAGGTTCTCATTCTAACTTTCCAAAAGGCAAAGTTTGTTCCATTGAACAGAGGAGCCTTATTGGTTGGATTTCCTTCATGACTTGACATGTTTAAGCTCTAGGATCTAACCTTAGATAAAAGGGGCCCACTCTGATACCAATTGTTGAACAACTGAGAGGGGGGATGAATCAGTTGTTACCATGCTTAAACAATTATGGTTCTTTTAAAAACTTTACAAGGCACTCAATGATGATCACAATAATGCAGGGATATAAACAATGACACATTCAGCATCAGTCACATATATGAGAAACACAGAGACAGATATTTCTTGAGGAAACCCATACAGGGTGAAAACCTCTTCTTCTTTATATGATAAGTATTATCTACATTCTTTACATTATCATACATATGAGCACCNAACTCCCTGGTTTCTCTAGCACCAACTAGAAGGAAGCACCAACTCCCTGGTTTCTCTAGCACCAACTAGAAGGAAGCTACAAATCTCTGTGTTCAAGCACCCACTTGAACCTCTGAGGACAACAGTCCTCCCTAGAACCTCCCTACCACCTTGTTTTATAAATCTTTGCTACTGAAACTTATTACATTGATATAATGTTCAAAAATGGATTACCAAACTCATCACTATTCTGTTGCATTTCGTTGCTCTGTCTGCCTCACTGCCTTCCTGCACACATCCTCTTCTGTTCAATTCAGCTGTTGCACTCTCCTCCTTATTCACACATGAATCACCTTCAACAACAACAACCACAACAGCTCCAACAGCAACAGCAACCCCATCTCCTCTCTGTACCATGTACTTATAGCTTATGTGCACCTTGTGCATGCAATGCATGCAATCCTCTGCATCCTCACACCGCACTGATATCCTTCACCTCTCGAGTGCTCTGCCTGATCATCACAACTCTTCAGCTTCTCTGGTGGTTCCCACCACACGTCCATCATCACTAGGTGTTCTGCTGAGATTCCTCAGCCTCTCTGGCAGTTGAGACTCCTCATCTTCTCTAGCACAATCGAGCTTATGCCTTTTGTTTTAGTTACAGACTTCAACGCTCGTCCATTTGTCAATCCCCTCCAAGAATAGTCTTCATTCACTGGAAGAAGCTAGGAGACTCTTCAGCTCCTCTAGTGATTCAACCCATGTATCTAACATCACTAGGTGTTATGCCAAGATTTCATTTTCTCTCTAGCAGTTGAGACTCTTCATCTTCTCTGTTACAGTCGAGCTCACCCTCTCTATTTCAGCTACAGGCTCCAACCCTCTTCCAGCTGTCAATTTCCCCTATGACCTATCTTCATCCCATTGGAAGATTCCTAGAAACTCTTCAGCTCCTCTGGCAGAAACCATCAATGGTTTCTGGCAGTTACACTGTGAGGAGAAATATTATCCCTCCGATTATGCTCATATTCACCTGCACCGTTGGATTAACACTGAAGGATATTTTTGTGATTTATGTGTTTCACACTTTTGCAATTCAGAGATTCTGCGATGAGACACATTGACTCTTCATGTCGTGAGCTCCAAAAAGGATCTTGGCTGCTCTAGCTCCCTCCTCTACGTGACCACAGGAAGTGACCACCGGTTACAGTGACATTTCACCTTTTCGATATTTCGACATTCATACCAGACGCGATTCCCGAAATTTCGAGGTGGAGCTTATCTGCACTAGGTCCTTCCTCCATGTGACTACAGGTGGTGACCACTGTCTGCGTTAAAAGGCGCTGTGAACTCATGATCTTCATCGACCCTAATCAATGGTCCATGATCTCGATGAATCAACGGTCCAGATCTTTTCACGATATTGCATCTTTTTGTTCCTTAGATGGAGGTTCTCATCACTCCAATTCATGATAGGAGAAGCTCCAAGATGGAGCTTAGATCAACGTTCCAGAATCTTGGTGTATTGACGGTCCAGATCTTATCGTGAATTCGCATCTCACAATTCATGTGATGGAGGTTCTCGTCACTCCAAGTCGTGATAGGTGAAGCTCCAAGATGGATCTTAGATCAACGGTCCAGAATCCTTGGTGATCTGATGGTCAAGATATTTTCGTGATCTCACATATCACAAGTTTGAACCTCTTTCCTTTGGATTTCCTAATCTGCGAAACTCCAAAATGGAGTCTTTGTGGTGCTCTAATCTTTAGCCACGCGTATTCTTGATCCAATGGTCCATGACTGTCCTATCTGACGTGGTCTGCCATATTCACCTCCTGGATCTGACGGCCTATATCACACCTTGATCCAACGGCTAGGATCATTTCGCCACTTTGCATTTCACATTTCGCCACTTCGCATTTTGCATTTCGCCACTTCGCATTTCGCATTTCGCCTCTTCTTGCTCTTTAATGAACGTGCAATTTCCCCCTATTCCAACGATGGTCATATCTTATGCTCATATCTGATGCCTAAGATCTGTCCTCCTCTTCTACGTGTTCTTCTTGTCTACAAACAGATCTCACAGTCATTGGGGATTCTGAATAAGATCCAATGTTCATTGTTTCTCCTCCTCTTCCATTATCACTGCGATGTTGATCATGCTGATCTTTGCCATGTTGTTCTTTCCATCAATGACAAGCTTACTCCCAACTGTAAACCTTCCAACACTATGCTAGCCTTAAAATTCATGACATGAATTTACACAATTCCATGTTAGATTCAGGATCATCACATAATCTCATGCCGAAGGTGGTCATGGATGAGTTGGGCCTATACATTACAAGACCCTCTAAGGATATTTTCTCTTTTGACTCAAGGAAGGTGAAATGCTTAAGTTTGATCAAAGATTTGGTTGTATCATTGTCTCAAATCCCATCGAGATATATGATCATGGATGTGGTGGTTGTTGACATCCCTCTAAAATTTGGCATGTTGTTATATAGATCTTGGGTTGCAAAGATGAAAGGAACTTTGCAAATGGACATGTCATATGCTACTATTCATGTTTTTGGCCAAGAAAGGAGGTTTTACAGATAAGTGTTGCTCAAGTACATGATGAGAAACAAAACTCAACCAAATAATCATCCTATTTACTCTGTTGAAATCGAATTTGGTTCCTCTATTTTCTATAATAACTTGAGTTTTAAAGAGGGGAAGCCAACAACTGTCATGGTTGTCAAAGAAAAAACTGAGCATTGAACAGAGGAAATTATAGACCAGCAAAACAACACAAAAGATGAAATGTACATGGGGATTGGGTGCTATAAGGACAATTGTACATGGGGATTCCAAGTTCGTCATTAACCAGGTAAAGGGTATATATCATTCCAAGAATTAGCCTTATGAAAGATTTCCCTAATGTCTTTGCATGGAGTTATGAATATTTGAAGGTCTATGATACTAAGGTAATTCGGCATGTAATTACCATCAAGGATGATCATAAACCTTTCAAGCAAAATTTGAAAAGAATCAATTCTCTATTGTTTCCATTGATTGAAAAATAGGTAAGGAAATTATTAGATTCCAAGATTATTGTGTCCTTAAGATTTTCCAACTAGGTGGCTAACCTAGTTCCTGTCAGGAAGAAAAGTGGTGAGATAATATTATGTGTATATTTTCAGAATCTAAATAGGGTGTCTCTCAAAGACAATTATCCACTTCCTAATATGGATTACATCCTATAGAAGGTAGTGGGATATCAAAATATGTCAATTCTTAACGGGTTTTTTGGATACAACTAGATTATGGTGCAACTAGATGACCAGGAGAAGACATATATTACAACACCTTGGGGCATTTTCATGTATGCAAAAATGCCTTTGGCCTTACGAATGTAGGAGTGACTTTCCAAAGGGCCATGGATATAGATTTTTCTGATGAAAAGGATAATTTTATTGTGATTTACTTGGATGATATCACTGTATTTTTCGTTTTTGATGATCAACATCTCGAACATCTAAGAAAGATTTTCCAGAAATGTAGAAATTTTGGTATCTCATTAAATCCAAAAAAAAAACTTTGGAATGCAAGAATGAAAATTGCTTAGACACATCATTTCAAAAGAAGGCATAAAAATAGACCCCAACAAAGTGGAAGCAATTATGAAGATCATCACTCCCAAGAGCAAGAAAGAGGTACCGTCTTTCCTAGGAAAAGTAAATTTTTTGAGGAGGTTCATTCCCAACTTAGCTGAGATCATAAAGTATATCACAAATATGCTCAGGAAAGACAATGAAATAAAATGGATTCCTAAATCTAGGAATTATTTTGAAGACATTAAAGTGGCACTGACCAAAGCTCTAGTGTTAGCTAGCCCGAATTTTGCAAAAGATTTTATCTTGTTTTCCTTTGCCTCAGAACACACCATCACTGGTGTTTTGTTGCAAAAATATGATCATAACTTTGAAAAACCCATAGCTTATTATAGCACGACATTGAGAGACTCCCCACTAAGGTATGACATCATGGAAAAACAAGCATATGCCTTGGTGAAGGCCCTTAAATAATTCAGAACTTATATTTTACATTCCCATGTCATTTCTTACGTGTCTAGAAATGTTGTAAAGGATATTTTGACTTAGCCTTATCCTGAAGGGAGAATGAGAAAATCGATAGCAGTAATGTTGGAGTATGACCTCGAAATCAAGCCTACAAAGTTGATTATGGGTCAAGAGCTCGCAAAATTAATGGTGGAATCAAATTGTGATGTTTTGGGAATCAATTTTATTTTTGATTTGTCGGAAAATTCACAAGAAGAAGCAGTCCCATAGATATCCCAGAAATTTCTTGATTCTCCTTGGTATGTTGATGTCATTTATGTATTAAGAAACCTACAAGCCCCTCCCGGATTGAGCAAAACCAAGGCCAGATTTTTTAAGTTGAAAGTAGCAAAGTTTTTCATGCTCGACAATTCTCTGTATTGGAAAGATCCAGGTGGGATCTTGCTAAATTTTTTGCTAGAAGAAGAAATGAAAAATTATATTAAAGAGTTTCACAAAGGTGACTGTGGGGGGAATCATTATTGGAATACCACTATGCACAAAAATATTGAGGGAAGGGTTCTATTGGCCTAATATTTTTTCTGATGTATACAAGGAAGTTTCTAGCTGTCATGAATTCCAGAAAATTGATGGGAAAAGAAAGTTGGAGCCCCTACCTTCAAATCATATCTATGTTGAAGCACCATTTATGCAATGGGGCCTCGATTTTATAGGAGAAATCCATCCACCATCCTGAACTCATCATAGGTGGATACTAAAAACCACGGACTATTTCACCAAATGGATTGAAGTGGTCCCCACAAGGAAATCTATTGATAATGTCATCATTAAATTTTTAAAGAGTAATATCTTATCTAGATTTGGTTGTCCATTCAAGATCATCACTAACAATGCATCGACATTCAAATATAAGAAGATGGAGAAATTTATAGTGACTATAACATGAATCTAGGCCATTCCATAGCTTATTACCCATAGGGTAATGGGTTGGTTGAATCGTCTAACAAAAGATTGACCGGGATTATTAAGAAGCTTATGTAGGAAAACAAGAAAACTTAGAAAAAAAAGCTCATCTATGTGTTATGGGCTGATAGAATCGCCACTAAAAGTTCCATATCCACATCACCTTTTCAGATTGTATATGGTACAGAGGCAGTGTTTCCTACCTCGTTAAGATTTCCAGTGAGGAGATTGTTGCAAGAGAAAGAAGTCAAACCAAAAAACACTCTAAGGATAATAAACCAATTGGTCCATGTGCAACAAATGAGAGAACAGGTCTTCAATAATCACAGTTGCACCAAGATAAAATGAAAAGGATTTTCGACAGACACACCAAATAAGATTATTTCAAGTTGAATGATTTTGTACTAAAGTGGGATGCAAGAAATGAAGATAGAGGGAGGCATGTAAGGTTTGATCATATTTGGATGGGACCATTCAAGATTGTTGCATACCATGGGAACAATGCCTATTTGTTGCAAGAGCTTAATGGAGATATTATTGGTGGGGGACCTGTGAATGGAAGGTTTCTCAAACATTATCTTGTTTAGAAAAAAAAAATAGTCTCTTGATGTCATTGTAAATAACCATTTTTATTTTCAGATAAATCATTTTGAATCAGTAGTCAGCAGAAAATTGAAGCCCGAAGTGAAGGCCCGAAGTCTATGTTGAGTTTATTCATAGTTGTGTCAAGAGAGTCTGGAAAACAATTTGTTTTGTCATTTTAGAGTCTTTGAGTCAAATAAATCCCAACGGCTGGGAACTTGGTTTGTTGTTTTTTGCTACCTCACAGGAAGGATAGCATCCCCATTAGAGCCAATTGTGAGCACTGTGATTTTTGCAGTTGGATTTAGTCCTAGATGAGTCATAGTTTGTGCGTCAAAACTTGTAAGGTCAGTGACCAAATAAAGAGTGGTTCAAAATAATAAAGTAACAGGTCTAGCCATAATTTGTTTGAAGGGGTGTAATTTTCAACAAGTTTAAATCATAAGGGTCCATTTCCCTAAGTCTCGAGTCATGTCAAAAAGGTCATATTTACATGCCAAAAATCGAGTCAAGTGGTTGGGATAAAGGTCACTTTGAAATATATCATGAGCATCATTTCATAATCATGAAGTCAGAAAAGTAAACAATCATGGCTCCCTTATTATTTGTATTTTGTACACTTCAAACGTGTACATGTTGCATGCGTCTGTTGCGCAAATCTTCAACCTGATTTCTAAATTCTCATCACCATGGATTTACTATCCTTTTCCATTATGTCATTATGTATTCGTTCAAGCATAAATATTGGTCACTCGTCATGCTTCTCTATCACTTTCATAATTTGTGCTTGTCAATAGTTTTTTCTGCAAGCTCCAGAGCCCTTCACCATTTAAAATATGTTTTCAATTGGTCGTATTGTAAGTCTATTGATTTGATTTTGTTGTGTCTCCTCCATTTTTTTCATTCATTGCTCAAAGGTCTTTATGTATATCACTGCATATTAAGTTGTTTGGAACGAGTGGTTTCTTTTCACAGTCAACCTTCTTCCTTCTAAATTACCTATTGTTGCACTAAGTCTCCACCGCGTCGAGTCTCCATTTTCTCTTTACTACCACGCCCAATTCCCCACTGCACTGAATTTTCTCATCCTACTTTAATTTTGTGCCAAGTTTTTCCCACTGTGCTAGAATTTTTCGTCCCAGTTCCTTACCGCGTCAAGTCTCTCATTGTTGTTTGCTACTGCGTCGAGTTTTCCCCACTGTGCCGAAATTTTCCATCGTGCTTTATTGTCGTGCCAAGAATTTATGTGGTTGATTTTGTTTGTCAAGAAGAGAAGGTATCACAATTCATTATCGTGCACATGAGATAAATATATACTAGCATCATGGCAGATTCCCAAAGCATAATAAAGAAGATGAGAAGTGGCAAGGATGTGAGGTTTGAACCTCAGGATCTGGAGCTGATAAATGAAGACCCAAAAATCAGGGAATCTTTTGAACAAGCCAGATGTATCATCTTCTATGAAAGGATCAAAGGATATAATGTGAAGTTGGTTGAGTAGTTCGCCCTCAATTTTTGGGGTCAACGCGACAATTGTGGAAATCACTTTCCGAGTGATGAAGGAAATGTTTTCAGTTGCGATGGAGATCCCTCCACATGGACAAAAATGGTTTAAAGGAATGCCTTTAGAAATTTCATATTATTAGGACTTCATCAAGCCCGGATATCTAAATCGTAAAATTAGAGCCGACATTCCAAGCCAGTATCTCCTGGATCCTTCTGAGAAACTTCTAAAGATAATCAGAAGATATTTCACCTGTGAAGGAAGTTTTGACAAGGTGTACCCATATCACATCAAGTTAATGATGCACTTCACAAGGAAATATCCCTTTAATCTACCTTTCTTATTGTGTCGAAGTTTGGAAAAGATGGCGGACAATATCCATGCCAAGGTTGGTCAGCTAGGGAAAAATCTGTTCCATTGTTCATTAATTAAAATGTTATTGGTCGAAGAATTGAGACATTTGAACAAGGAATGGGATTCTTTTCTAATTCCGGCTAACATCCACAGAGATCCCAAAGGAGACATTCCTCTATCTACAGAGGAATCAACACTTCGTAGTGCAGAGGTGAGAAAGGAAGGTGTTACGGGAAAAAGAAAAGGAAAATAAATAGAAGACTTGTTGTCTCGTCAGTCAACATCCCATAAGAAGGGAAAGTCAAGGTTGACTTATAAAATTGAGGAGATCCAAGCTCCCAGTAAATCGTGCACCAAGTCTGCTTCCAATAGATTTCCCATTTGCATCGTTCAGCTAGATCATGTTGAAGGTGCAAGCAAGGGAATTGATGAAGGGCAGGAAAAGTTGGGTGATGAAAATGTAAATTTTCAGGAGTTGTCGCAGCAACTGAAGAAAGCACAAAATTATATTTCCTAGATTTATCAAGAAAGCAGAGAGTTGAGAAAAAACCTGGCAAAAAGGACCATTTAAACACCATCTTTGCAGAGTCAAGCATGTCAATTACCCCTTACCTCGCCCACATCGAGAGGAGGGAATGTAAATTGGCTTAAAAAACATCCCAGAGAGGCACAAGATGTAATTATTGAGCTTCAGGAGGAGAAGAGGATGTCAGAGAAAAAATTAACAGAGCATTTCAAAGAGTCTAGACCAGCCATTGACAGTGCATGTTCATCTCTCTCCAGTGCTCAATCAAAACTGAAAAGAAACACATTTTTGTTGAGACAAATGAAGAGTTTGAACAAACGGAATTGGTCCTTAAGAAAAACAATCATAGATTTAAGTTTGCAGACGATGTTGGAGGAATGAATAAGACAAACCCATTTTTGTCTTTTTGGATCGTGGCATGGAATCTTTCTCTGTACATATCCTATTTTCTTACATTAACAAGAAATCTGACGCAGCACCTACACAGTGAATATTCATTGCGCAGATGTTGTAAACTTACCTACTGATAAGGGAAGGTATAAATGAAATGCATGCCATTTTTGAAAGAGATGCATGGCCCCTAACCGTTGCTTCCAACTAGAGTTGCATGAGAAACCACAAACGGACATCTACTACAGCAACTCACCACACGCATGTTACAGCCAGTGATCGTGCAACAACAACCATAGTTCTTTATACAAAGGTTACAGAGTTTCCAAAAGTACGCATGATTACTCGGGCACCCCTTGGGAGGAAGCATCGATTGATCACAACCAGATGGTAGAATATTACTCATGACCAAATGATTGAAATGAATATGTTGGTTATGTTATGATTAGGCACAATCAGTTTTCTATTTTTAGTAAATTTTGTTGAAAAGGTTGTCCAGGGGGGAAGTAACTAAATCCGGGATTCGAGGGGAAAGTAGTTTGAAGCATAGCAGCCCAAGAGGGTGTTATTTTTCTATATATTGTATCTTTTTTATGTAAGTCGGGTTGGAAAATTAGTGTAGACAGAGGACTGTTGAATGTAATTTTTTGAATCTGATGGAAATATAATGCAGAAGTCCTAAAGCTTTGATGAAAAGATTCTAATGGTGGTGGTTTGATGTATTGTGATGTTATATTCATACATACTTCATGTTTCCTGCAAATTCATGTATGTTTCATTTGTTTAAATTGAAAATATTTAAAGGGTTTAAAATTCACCTTGTGGTGCTTTAGACTCAACCATTTAAATTCTGTGTTTTCTTCTAAGATAAGTCAGAATTCATATTTAATGGTGCTCTGATTTGCTTTATGTTCCTTTCTCTTCCATACACAAAAATGTTGAAACTGAAATACCATTTCCTATTTAGCCTTTATCCTCTCAAAGTTTCCCTTACTAGACATTGATTTCTCTTTTTTTTAGGGGGTTGATTCCATAGCCCAAAAGTACTATATTTCCTTGCCAGTGAAAATGGGAAAACTTCCTCAAGCATCTAAATCTAGCCGTCAATTCAAAGCTATCATCTATCACAAAATAAAACTCAGAGAGAGCCCTCTCTAGATTGGAAAGGATAGTTTACAGAATTAAAGTTGGTTTGTAGGTTACCTTGGTAGATCATTCCCTTCATCCCAACAATTTACCAAGTGCTAGCATGCCCCCACCTCTCTCTTTCTCCCCTCTACCCCCCACTCTCTCTCTCTCATGATCTATTTTCTCTCCACCTCTCTTTGACTATCTCTCATGTGCTCTATGTTGGACAACTGAGAGGGGGGGTGAATCAGTTGTTACCGTGCTTAAACAATTATGCTTCTTTTAAAATCTTTAAAGGGCACTCAATGATGATCACAATAATGGGAAATAAACAAAGGCACATTAAGCATCAGTCACATATATGAGAAAACAGAGACAGATAATTCCCAAGGAAACCCATATAGGGTAAAAACATCTTTTTCTTTATATGATAAGTATTATCTACATTCTTTACATTATCATACATATGAGCACCAACTCATTNCTCTAGCACCAACTAGAAGGAAGCACCAACTCCTTTTGTTCAAGAACCCACTTGAACCTTTGAGGACACCAGTCCTCCCTATCACCTCCCAACCACCCTGAATTATAAATTCTTTGTTACTAAAAATTATTACAGCGATATAAAATTATTCAATGGCTTACCAGCCCTGTCGTTGTTCTATTACACTACTCTTCCCTGTCTGCATCAGTGTCTTTTGCACACCTCTATCACTTTATGTTCTTCGGCCTTTTATGCTCTATGCGCCATATCCCTTCAATGCACCATTCCTCGACTGTGCATTTATGCTCCCACATTCTGACTCCTTGTACACACCTCAATTCTCCTACACAGCGACAACCCTTATCTCTTCTTTGTTCAGTATTCTTATAGTCTCTGTTGTCTTTTTACATGCAATATTCGCAATGCCTCTACATGCTCACTCCGCGCCAAATTCCTCCACAACTTGAGTGCTCTGTCTGATCATCATCATGACTCTTCAGCTTCTCTGGTCGTTTTCCACTCATTCAGCATCACTGTATGTTATACTGAGATTCCTCAACCTCTCTGGCAGTTTGAGACTCTTCATCTTCTCTGTGACAGTCGATCTCACCTTCTATGTTCCAGTTACAGGCCTCAATGCTCATCCAGCTGTCAATCACCTCCACGAACATCTTCATTCCTCTTGAAGATTCCTAGAGACTCTTCACCTCCTCTGTCAATCATCCCGAAGTGTCTTCGAGTCCTCTGGAAGAAACCATCAGTGGTTTCTGGCAGTTACACTATGTCGTGCTACAATAGCCCTCCGATCTTGTTCAAATTCACCTGCACTGTTGGATTGATTCCAAGGGATCTTGCATTCATTTCGGCAATTCGGCTTTCGGCAATTCAACATTCGTGTAACCATGTGTCTTGACATTCCCAGTCGCGATCCCCGAAAAGGAGCTTGGTTGCTCTAGCTCTTTCCTCCATCTCTCGCTGATGTGACCAAAGGCTATGACCACAGCCTTATGCATAAGGCACTTTCGTGATTTCTCATTTCGTGAATCTGGAGATGAGGCATCTCGACTCTCCAAGTCGCGATCCCCAAAACCCTGAAATGGCGTGGGATCAACGATCCCGATCAACACTTGATCTGACGGCTCAGATCATTTTGCGATTTTGCATTTCACAATTTTGACATTCTTGATGTTCAGTGTTCTTGTCACTTCAAAGTCCCAATCCACGAAACTCCGAAATGGGGTCGGATCAACGGTCCAGATCACATCTTGATCTGACGGCTGCGATTAAGTCGTGATTTTGCATATCGCGATTTCTGGATTCCTATGGTTAATATTCTTTGACATCTCCAACTCTCGATCCGTGAAACTCCGAAATGGACTGGGATCAATGGTCCAGATCAAACCTTGATCTGACGGCTCAGATTAAGTTGCGATTTCGCATATCGCGATTTCGGGATTCTTGTGGTTAATATTCTTTGAAATCTCCAACTCTCGATCCCTGAAACTCTAAAGTGATGTAAACCAGCTGACGTCACACGTGGATTGACACGTGTCGAGTAACTACCACGTGTCACTCTGATTCATGACTTACATGTGCCTGAAATGTTGAATCAGCTTGACACTTGTCATTTCTTGGTTGTGCCATGTGTTCTTAGCTGACGTGGTTTGCTGACGTGTCTTGTTTCAGGATTTCACATTTTGGCACTTCGGGATTCCTAATGTTGAGAGTCTTTGACTTATCCATCTCCCGATTTCTAAAACTCTGAAATGGATTTTACTTCGGGGTTTCACATTTTGCGAATTCAGTAGGTTAGGGAACCCTATTTCTTTGACTTTCCAGTCAGTGAAACGATGATCTTTCGCCACGTGTCCTACTCGAAGATGGACGGTCCTCCTGCTTTAGGGATTTTGTAAGCCCGCTTCTCCTAGCACTTTAAAGAACATGTAGGCTCTCCTGGATCCAACAGTGGTTGGACCCTGAACTCGGATCTAATGCCCAGGATCTATCCTCCATATCTGCGCACTCCTCTTGTCTACATTGAGATCTGACAGCCATCGGGAATTCTAAATTGTTGATCCAACGATCACAGTTGTTGCTCTTCCCCGATTATCACTGCACTGTTGATCATCGTTGTTGTACTTAAGCCATCATCGTTGCTATACTTTCCATCAATGACAAGAATACGCTTCATGTAAAACATGCCAACAATCTCCCCCTTTGTCATTGATGGCAACTAAGGCACCTGAATTCTTTTATCCCCCTTTGACATCAATGTCAAAGAAAAAACATGCTACCCCTGAGATGTTGCAGTAATTTTAGGATGCATTAGATATTCAAATAATAAAGAACTCCCCCTAAGAAGATGGACTCTTTTAGGTGTGAGACGAAATGACACCCAGCTTTTGTCTGAGATATTCAAAAGGTGTCTTGGCTAGGGGTTTAGTAAAGATGTCTACAATTAGTTCTGTAGTGGGAATGTAATGGACCTGAACAGTCTGATTGGTGACCTTCTTTCTCAGAAAATGATATTTTATGGGAATATGTTTGGTCTTGGAGTGGAATACAGGATGTTTAGGCACACTGATGGCACTAGTGTTATCACAATGAATTGGGATCGATGCAATGTATTTTACCTCTAAGTCTACAAGTGTCTGAATCATCCATAATACCTAGGTGCAACAGGTAGCAGCAGCAATGTACTCTACCTCTTTGGTTGATAAAGAAATGGAACCTTGCTTTTTACTAAGCCAGGCTACTAAGGAGTCACCCAGGAAGAATGCTCCTCCACTGGTGCTTTTTCTCTCATCAACACAGTTTGCCCAATCTGCATCTGAATAAACAGTCAACTGAAGATTTTGATTTCTGGGATACCACAGACCATAATTCATTGTTTCTTTTAAATACCTAAATACCCTTTTGACATCTTGAAAATGACTCTGTTTGGGTGCAACCTGATATCTTCCTACCATTCCTACAGCATGCACTATGTCTGGGCGAGATGCTGTGATGTACAGCAGGCTTCCTATCATTGATCAATATGAGCTTTGATCAACATCAGGTGAATCATCATCCTTATTTAATTTACATCCAGTTACCATAGGTGTACCCATAGGTTTAGAATCTTCCATTTGAAACCTTTTTCATCATTTCTCTTAGATATTTTTCTTGAGAAATGAACATCCCTTCGGGCCTCTGAGTAATTTGTAGACCAAGAAAAAATGACAGTTCTCCTATCATAGACATTTCAAATTCAGACTCCATG
>JASDQU010173354.1:0-13281 GCA_032191745.1 Picea mariana | reverse complement strand
TTTAAAGAAATCTGAAAGTTTTATGTTGTATCAATTTGATTTTATAAAAGAGAACTTTAGAAATCAATATTAAAAGCAAATTTCAAACCAAAGGCCCTTTTCTATAACTGCGTTATATTTGAAATAAATGATGTATGAATTATGGGAAAAACATTAAGCTGTCTATAGAATAAGGCTCCTATCAAAAGAGAATCTCACTCTGTAAATAGGAGAAGAACATAAGATAATAAATGGTCCGATGAAGCATAAAATATGACAACCTAAATATTTATAGGTCTTGTACCTACTAGTAGCCGATACAGAGGAAAAACTGTAAACAATATATAGATAAACATTAATCACTGCAGTAGAAGTTTTACTAAATTGCAATGCGACATTCATCAGATATATATAAATGAAATAAGAATGAATATGAAATAACAGAGAGAACAAGCTCATAACACAGTAGTGACAGAATTAGGAATCTCCGGATTGCTTCGTATTAATTCTCCAAAAGAGACAGTCTCTATTACAATTAATCAAAAAGGTCCAGCCCTTTTTTCTTTCTTCAAAAGGTATATTTATACAAACTTTTATGCACTGGAATCTCAATAGTTCCAAAGGTTTTTGGTTACAATCAAAAGGAGTTGAAACATTTCGTTTCTTTATCTCTGTTCTCATATGGTACCCAAAACCTGCCTCTTTCCATGCTCCTCTCAAATAACGCACTTCTCCACCAGCTGTGATATCAACTTAGATGGTTTTGCTTGATTATTTGCCTCAAAAATATAGCAGTCTTTCATCAATAGCGGCAGCTTTCCTTCCACCTGTTGATCTTTGGCATTGATAGAGCATAACAGTATACTCAGTTTAATTAGCCATTTATCTATTTGCACTATGTCTGTTTGAGCTATTTGTGATATTTTGGCTAATTCTCTTTCTTCCTTTTCCTTGATATTAAGCATATATTTAGCTGTATTGATCTGACCCAGTATCTCCAAGCCACTTTCACCATTGGAACCCAAACAAATCTCACTTAACAAACCGAAAATTTATTCGCAAGATTTCCTTAGCTTCATAGCTTGTTGTTTTCCTTCGGATATATTTCGCTCCCATTCTTTCAACTAGAACTACTGCTTGTTTCCCTTCTCATTGTGGCTATAATAGCTTCCTGGAATTCCACCCGAGCTGCTCCGACATCCCTTTATTTAAGAGAGAGGTTTTCCAACACCTAATCAATGAGTTGGAAGCTGCTTTGAATTGTTTCTACTTTAACAAGCAGACCCTGCTGTGCCACCATTAACCTTTTTTTGATCTCTATTGCTTGGGATTGAAATATCCCGATATCGATTACCTGGCTTTCAGCGAATTCTAGTTTGGCCCGAAGTTGGTCTATCAATTCTCCCTACTGGCTTATCTAAGTCTGACTCATCTGAACCTTCAACTGTGTCTGTTTGAGAACAACTTTAAGCCACTTGATTTCTTTTTGATCTTCTATTCTTGCTTTCTCTAAATTCGCACTTGCCTGATCTTTAGCAGCAGCCTCTACTATAGCTAGTTTAGCCTCTAGTGTCTTGATCAAATGATTTTTTCATTTTAGCTGATCTTTTAGGGTCCCGATTGAATATTGGTTAATCGTGACGAAAGCACCCAATGTTCCTGCTATTTACGTCGCGAATTCTACTTTCTTCATATTTTTCCCATCAATTAAAATTTTAAATTTTTTAGAGACAGTACCTGCCTCTTGGTAGAGTTCTTGTCTCACAACCACTTTCTTCTTCTTATCGAAGAAGAATTCATTCAGAGGCATCTCTTCTACTGATATAGGTGTCAATTTTTCACCCAAAATCCAACCTGTGTCCAGGATTTCCTTTGCAGACTGTAGGGGGGTAATGGAGGCGATGGGATTGCCGACCTGTTTAGAAGATTTCCTAGGAGTAATGACCGAAGTTGGCTTGCTTGGAGGACCAGAAGCCTCAGATTCCTGTTTCGGGCCCCCAACTTTCTCTTCTTTATCCTATTGTTCTTCTTGGCTGGGTGTTGAACCTTTAGAGCCTTCAACATCCATTTGCTGCTCCTCTACTATCGTCAGATTTTCACCCCATAATACTGGAGGAAGGCAACTTTGCCTATGCTCTTGGAATCTGACAACATCGGCCCTCTCCTCAGGCGACAGGGCTTGTATTCGAGCGAAAACTTCGTCATAATATTTTTTGCCTTGGAAAATATCATCATGAGGCGAATTCTAGTGCTCAAATATTTTAAGGCCACAGCTAGCCAAATGATTACTCACGACCCTGTGTGGATCATGTTTCTTGAATTCTATGTGAACCAAATTTATATCTTCTAGGGTTGCTTCCTCAGCCTTTGCATGCCTGAAGTCTAATAATGAATAGCTGTTTAAATGAATAGGAAAAGGTGGCCATAACTTTTTTGAAAACCCTTTCAGTTCTTTACCTATACCGCCAATTACAGTTTGTCGAGCGATCTCATGACAAGCCAGCCTATCGAGTATGAGTAAGGGTAAAGCATGCAGAGGGACAGAAGTGCCGAAAACCCTGATGTATGAAAATTCTTTCTCCATGTACCAGTCGGCCACTCTGCTTAAATTTTTCTTGATGTTATCCGATATCCTGGGTGGAGGATTACCGAAGATGGCAATATGCATCGTTACCATCACCCAGTTGAAGTTTCTTATATGAAATCTGAAGCCTTGTCCTCCCAAAGCTTAGAATGGTATACATGGACTGGCTCAACATCTGATGGAGCCCAACTCCAATTCATCAAGGGAAAAGGCGTCATGGAACATACTGTGTCCATGAGCGGACATAAAAATTGAAGCAGCTTTCCCGCTTTTTTTCTGCGTCCAATATTCTGTAATCTGACTGGTCAGACTATCTGATAACATTTTGGCCCAGTCGAAAGAAGAGCCTTCTGCTACTGAGTATATCAAGGGTACCCATGCGAGGAAAAAATGTGTGGTGTCTTCCCTCCCGTACAATCTACAGGTCATCATCACTACATATTTGAACTGTGGTTCCAAAGAAGATATGGAATAAATTCCATTGTTGTCTGCCTTGAACTTCGCTGGGTTTGAGACCCACTCCTTGATCAAATCGGATAAACTTTTTGCGTATTGATCACATTCCTTCTGTTTAAAACCCTCTAGAAACTCTACATTGTATGTGAAGTCTGACGTGGGTGGTAACTTGTACATCGCCTGTAAGTTTTCTGGTCTAAAGGTCCTGATAATGACCTTCTGCTCGTTGATGATGGTTCTGGTAGGGATGTCTACATGATCTAGCGCCCATCAGATCATGTCATAGTAAGGCAGAAGGTGTGGTCTGGCTGCTACTTTGTGCATCTCTGCCTGGACAACGATCTTGTATTTGGTAGTCATGTCGTCTTTCTCGTTGTCACTGAAATCGTCTGAATAGTTCACCACATCTGTTTACAAAACCTCTGAGACGTATGACCAGGTTCGCACGGAATCAACGCTCCGAGGTGAAGTATTCGAAACATTATCAAAGCCTTGACCTGAAACTTCAGCACTTGCCTTGGATGCTTTTCACGATGCCATGATAGGGGATTGTAACTTAGCTTTTCTGCAATAAAAATGTGTATACATATAGAAGTTAGCTTACTGAGAAAAACTTCTTTGTGCGGGATAGAAATGAACTTTATGAATAAAATAGGAAGCAAAAGATCTATATCTTTGAACATTTAACACATCGATGTCCTTACAAACAGAACGGTCCAATCATATTTAGATAAATATTTTGGCAATAAAAACCATATCCTTACTTTGTCGTTTCGCCTTATTTCCAATTAATACCATAAAATGCGACGGTCTGTGGCACAAGCTGGCATAAGGAACATTTGAAATTTCCTCGTAAACTATGCATTATTATCATTTGCATTAAACATTGATTATGCTGGCTTGGATTCCTTAATCAGGATTTAAATCAACATTTTGGCATTCGCTGTATCGAGAATTTTAACTCTAACCTTTTGAGCCTCTAAAACCCGAGACTGTGATGATTAGATTTAATTAAGCAAGGACGTAACTAAGATTAAGTGTTTTTAATTAATTATTCTTTCATTTATATCACGACTTCACGGATCAGGACTTCGAAGGTAAAGTTTTCGGGAGGAATGTAAACCGAGTCGCGAAATCCCGAGAAACTTAATCATGGTCAAAACTAATCAACCCTGAGTCTAACCTGGGTTACTTAGGTAAAATTTTCGTGGCTTCGTGTTTCAGAGTTTTAGCGGTAATGTTTTAGGATATAGTGAATGCCGAGACGCAAAATCCCAACAACACTTGACTAGGGTTTACATGGTCTCACTCTTAGCTTTCACCTGAGGTAAGCTTTTAAAACTTTTCGCGACCTCGCACATCGGGGTGTGTAAATCTTGTGACTTGTAACTCTCGAAGAGTGATATTCCAAGGTACAAAAAGAAACAACCTTCTTTCAATGATAACAAGTGGTAAATTGTGAAACATCACATCTACCGCTATTTTGCATGTCGAGACTACTGAGATTTTCAGTAGGTGAATGTCACGAAGAGAAAAATAACTTAAGAACCGACATTTGACCTTTAAAATAAATTTGAACCAAAAAACAAAAACGAGACTCCAACATAGGCTCCAACTAGGGATCCCATTTCCCTGTGAGGCGGGAAGAATAGTAGACCACGTGCCTGTATTGGGTAAATGGAGTCACTGGTTTCACTTCTGTGAAACTTGCTTTAGGGAAAAGATAAACAGAGGGATGAAAAGATTTTTGTCTTTTACTACTGTAAGGCTTTTCAATACTCAAATATATTTCTCACTCAGCTACAGTCCCTTTCACAACTTTCTCTTTCTCTTTACTAAGTTTAGGTTTGCATTAGGACAAATCAAAATAGTTCTAGGAAATCCGACAGATCTTGCAGTTTTTGGCTTACACCCAACGAAATTTATGGCATTTTTTAATCGGGGAGTCCCGTCTGGAGTTAGGATGTGGATCCCGTCTTGATAAAGTTGATTACCAGAGTCAAGTAAAATTCATGTATAACATCCTTACAGATACCTCAGATATTGCTTCACTGCCAGCGGGCCTGTTCAATACCCCGGTGAAGTTATCTGCCCCTTTTTTTTGCTGAATTTCCTTTCACCACTTCAAAATGTATTTATGCATTTAAATGCTAAGACGAGGGCAATCATTTCTAAATTTCCTTTCATCATCTCTTCAGACTAGATGTACAATTAGATATGACTTTCCTTTCATCATCTGTCTTATAATTTTCTTTTTAGAATACGAAGTGGGGGCAATCAAGTTGTATGAGGGGTGATATCTGCGTAATATTTTGCAATGTAGGTCTGTCAACTTACTTTGATTACTCAGTGCCAACCTTCCTTTGAATTTCACAACACCTTGGTCCGCAGGGAGAAAAAGGGGACACATTTTTCTGCGGGTTTTCCTTTGAGTAAGCCTTAACCCTTCGAAACTATTGAAAAACCTAGAAAAGTCAGGATCCACCTACGCATAACTTATTTAGTAAGAGACCGAGGAGCTGTGAAGACTAGCCTTCTTTCCAAAACATGCTTACAACTTTCAAAGTTTAAACATAATCTCTTCTCCCTATGTATATAAATCCGAAAAGACATTTGGCATTTTCAAGAAGACAATTCTGAAGACCGAAAGAAAGGTGATGGACAGACGCTTGTATGCTGAGGGGAAGGGGTTGAAAATTAAAACTTCTTTTTGAAAACCCTTCCCCAAAGATGATTCACTTTCTGTTTGTTTTAACTACCACCTATCTGTGTTTTAAGTTAAAAATATTAGGATCCAGAGTGAGTAACTGTAATTTTTAATAATCAATTGAGTAAAAACATTGGATTTATGGGACTTTTATGATGTTTTGGAGATCTCTGCTTTCTTAAGGGATAGAATTTTTAGGAGTTTGTACCTTTACCTTACCATTTTTTTAAATAATTGAAAACCTTTTCTGTCACCTTTTTTCGACGAATGCAAATCTCCAATACATGACCTTCTATTTTCTCCATTCGTTCGTTTAGTTTGAAAACCAAAATCCTGTAAACACAAAGAGTGTCCTTTTAAAAAAATTAAATGTATTTAAAAACCGTGTATCTCTATTTATGTTGACCTAATTAATAAAAATTGAAAACTTACCTCAAGGGAATCATGAAATAGAAAGAAAATACAAACCGGTATATACAATGGAAAACCTCGGAGAACTAATTATGCCATGTAGTGTTTTAGATAACGCCCATTGACAGGGGCGTTGAAGATTTTACCATCCATATTTTCTAATAAAAATGAATTTTTTCCTTCGGAAGTTGCGACTCTAAATGGTCCATACCAAATATGATCAAATTTATCGTGTTTCTCCAAATATTCCTTCCTATCATCCCATCTTAAGACCAAATCACCTGGAAGAAATTCTTTGTCTTTTGTCTTACGATCAAATAACGTTTTCATGTCGTCTTGATATTTTTGCAATCTTTCGTCCACCTCGACCCTGTGTTGTTGTAATTCAATCAGCTAATTTATTCTCCTTGTGACGTGGTTTGGTTCTTCTTTCTCATCTTTCCATAGTTTCATCACGGGAAGTGCCAAGTTTATATGTAATACCACGTTAGTCCCGTATACCATCTGGAAAGGAGAAATGCCGATGGATTTTTTTGTGCCAATCCGATTTTCCCATAGTGCGTACTTTAAATGTACATGCCAGGATCTCTTGTTCTCGTTCAACACTTTCTTAATTATGTTGATCAGACTCTTGTTCAAAGATTCAGCCAGTCCATTTCCTTGGGGATAATATGCTGTAGAATGGCCGAGTACAATATTGTACTTTTGGCAGAAACTGATCATAGCCATAGATTTAAAAGCCTGAGCATTATCTGTTACTATTTTTCAGGGGCAGCCGAATCTAGATAAAATATTTTCCTCCAGGAAATCTATTACCACTGAATTTGTAGCCATCCTAGTAGGAATAGCCTCTACCCATTTAGTAAAGTAATCTGTGGTGGTTAGGATCCATTTGTGTTGAGTGCTGGAATGGGGGTTAATTTCGCCTATAAAATCCAGTCCCCACTGCTGAAAAGGAGCCTCTATTTTGACTGGAACTAAAGGTAATGCTGGGAGTTTATGCTTGCCTGCAAATAGTTGGCAAGGGTCACAAGCCCTGACTTTGGCATTTACATCCGAGAAATTTTTAGGCCAATAATACCCTGCCCTCAGGATTTTATAAACTGTCGCTCTCCAAGCGTGATGTCCCCCACACACTCCTTCATGGAATTCGCTTATGACCTTCTCTATTTCAGATTCAACCAAACAAACCAGCAGGAAGCCAAGTGGGTCCTTCCAAAACAATTTACCTTCAGATATACAGTATTTGACCGCATGTAGTTTTAGTGTTCTGGATTTGGATGGAGATAAATCACTTGGGCACTTCAAAGTCAGTAGGTAGGATACTATGTTTTTGTACCAGTCAGAGGATGTAAATTTCTCTTCGATTCTGAATTCACTCATTTGCCTGTAGAGCTCGTTCATATCTTCATCTTCTCCACATCCTTGTATGCTATTTATGCTGAGGGCTCTGAAATTGGATTCAGCTAAGAGTTTAGCCAAACCTTGACCTTTTATCAGCTTCGTCGGCTTTATTTCTAGATCAAACTCTTGAATTTTTGCAAGCCACCATCCCCTTCTGCAATCACTGTCAGGCTGCACTAAAATGTCTTTTACAGAGCTAGTAGGTACATATGTGATTATCTTGGAATGCAATACATAAATCCTAAGAGCCTTTAATGCCTTCACCATAGCATATGCTTGTTTTTCTATTATATCGTATTTTGGTTCCGCGTCTTTGAGACTTTTGTTGAAAAAGGCTATCGGTTGTTCGAAACCTTCTTCATTTTTCTGTAGGAGCACCACGGAAATAGTGTGCTCAGAAGCGAATGAGAAAATGAGAAAATCCTTTAGATAGTCGGGGCTTGCCAGTATAGGTGCCTCGCTTATAACCCTCTTGATATGTGCAAATGATTCTTTGGCCTCTGCTATCCATTTTGCCTCACTATTTTTCTTTAACATACTTGTGATTAATTTCACAATTTCAACGAAGTTTGGAATAAACCTTCTCAAAAAGTTCATCTTTCCTAAGAATGACTAGATTTCCTTTACATTTCTAGGAATATTTATTGTGTCTATAGCTTAAACCCTGTTGGGATCAATTTTAATTCTGTCTTGGGACACAATATGGCCTGGGAGTTTACCTTCCCGCATAGCGAAGTGATACTTTTTAGGGTTTAAAGACAGACCGAACCTGCGACATTTTTCGAAAGTCTGTTTGAGATGTATTAAATGGTCTTTTTTAGACTTAGAAAAAATGGTTAGATCATCGAGGTAGATAACTACAAACTTGTCTCTTTCACCGACAAAAGTAATATCCATAGCACGCTGGAAAGTGGCACCTACATTCATTAGACCAAAAGGCATTTTATCATACATGAATGTACCCCAGGGTGTAGTGAAAGTTTTTTTTTCTTTATCTTGTTTGTTTACATCAATTTGATTATACCCAGAGAAACCGTCGATCATAGACATCCTATTTGCTTCGACTACCTTTTCTAAGACGTGATCCATTTTAGGTAAAGGATAGTTGTCTTTTAGGGAAGATTTATTTAAATTTCTGAAATCAACACACATTCTAATCTCTCCACTCTTTTTTCTAACCGGAACCAGGTTTTCCACCCAATCGGAGTATCTCAATGGTACTATTATTTTTGCATCTAAAAGCTTCTTGACTTCTCTTTTGACTACAGGTAATAAGATAGGGTTGATGTGTCTAAGCTTTTGCCTAAAGGGTTTGATACCATGCTTCAGAGGTATCTTGTGTTCGATCACGGTAGTTTCATAAGTCCTAAGCTCTTCGTAAGACCAGGTGAAAACATCTTTATATCGTGCAAGTAAATATTTATACTTATTTTTCACCTTAGGAGGAAGATATTTTGATATTTTCACCATCCTGGATTCTTCTTTCGTCCCTATATCGCAATCTTCGACCTCTTTGGGTTGGGGTTGAAGAGTAGATTTTAAAGGCATGTCATTTTGATCGAAAAGTCTCTCTAGGGGGATTAGTCCCTTTGGAATCTGATTACTTTTAAAACTAACATGCGATGGTTGGCAATTTTTTCTTGAAACTCCTGAGGGTCTTCTCCTTCTTGCATGATCCACATGTGGTCATTTTGATTTTCTTGGTCGATGTGAGTTTCAGAAAAGTCACCCACTGCTTCAAGGAACTTTCTGATCTATTCGTCATCCTCGAAAACCTGCCAGTGTTGTATGTTGTTCGGGATGGATGGTTTGTACCTTACCTGTATATGATATTTTAATTTAAAAGTTGTGGGGGGAGCCAACATTGAGGCTTCCTTGGCTAATGAATCGGCCTGCAAATTTTTGGCGCATGGGATGAAGTGAATATTTACAGACAAGAAGAAATTCTCCATTAGATCCCAGGCACAATTTCTATATGCTCTCAATCTCGGGTGTTTGGCCTGGTATTATCGATTTATCTGTTTGACTATCAACTCAGCATCTCCATAAACTTCCAAGTTCTTTATGTTCAGTTTCTTGGTAGCTTCCAATCCTAATACTAAGGCTTTATATTCACATACATTGTTAGTGTAGTCTATATCCCATTGAAGCCTATAAGAAAAAGGGACGACAAACCTATTTTCAGGTGCCACAAAAAGTACTCCTGCACCGGCTCCTTCACATGACAGAGCACCATCAAAAAACATTTTCTAGATCCCTGTACTATGCATATTTTCTGAATCTTTCTCGTCTATGTAGTTTGCTTCTGTGCAACTATCTATACCATCATCAAAAGACAAAATACAATTTCCTAGATCTTGATCAGCAATGTAAATAGGAAAATTGTTAGGATTCTGAGGATCGCTCATGGTATAGGCTAACCTCGTTTCCCTGTATAACCTAGTAAGTTGGCCACCAAATACAGGAATTGTGGCATAAGTCATGTCCAATTGATGGGATCACCCAAGTTTGGCTCCCCACGACCTTGATAACAGTAATCCATATTTTGGGGGGATATCAGCAATAACTACATCCATCAGAACACTTTTGACTGGGACCTGTGCAAGGGTGAATACTAAATCTTTTATCATACCTAAGCACTTGAATCTTCTTGAATCAAAAGAGTAGAGATCTCCGTAAGGTCGGGTGATCTCGAGGCCTAGTCTATCCATAATAGCTTTGAGCATCACATTATGTGAAGCTCCAGAATCTAGCATGCAGTTATGTAGCACTAGATCATGCACATTTAGGGTGATATAGAAAGGGGCAACAGTGTCTCTGGCACCCTCAACATGTGGACCGAAAGTGATATTTGGCTTGTCATCTTCCAAATTTATTTCGTCTGATTGAATTTATTGGTCGGAACAACCTATTACCTTGGTTATCTGTTTTCGATATGTGGGTTTGTTTGCTAATTCAACCAGCAGAATCGGTATTTTGATCCTATTTATTTCATTTTCAACACCAAAACCACCGCCACCTTTGTCCGTTTCTCTGGTTAAAACCTCGAGGTCTTTCTTCTCTAACTTATTTGTCTGAGATGATTTATTACTTGTGCTCTTAATTACCGGTGTTTGCGCATCGGCCATATTGATCTCATTTGTTTGGGTCTCAACCTCCTTCATCTTTGGATCCAATAAGTCAATCCCTTTAGATGTTTCGATCTCCTTTCGGGTCGGTACATATACTTCACCTCTAGGGAGAATTTTCCTGGGTTGAGAAATCAATGCGGACTTGTTTTTAGACCTCAGGTTATACCTAGGTTGGACTTCAGCCATTATTGAATCAGTTACTTCTTGATGGTCTGAGACTTCTGTGTTGTTTATGTCATCATCTGCCTCTGAGGGTTGTTGTGTGCTTAAAAACTTCTCATAATATTCTTTAGTTATATAAGGTTGAGTGCAGTCGTCACCCAAATTTGTCACATCTTCTTCTAGACCTTCGAAGTCTTCCAGATCATTTCCTCCTATAAAATTTTCATTTTTTAAAGGGGTTTGAATTTTTTGATCTTCATTTTTAGTCTGC
The DNA here is from genome assembly GCA_032191745.1 of Picea mariana. Taxonomy (NCBI): domain Eukaryota; kingdom Viridiplantae; phylum Streptophyta; class Pinopsida; order Pinales; family Pinaceae; genus Picea; species Picea mariana. Next base: position 2,176 of record JASDQU010173354.1, on the reverse strand, counting down.
CTTTGTTGATTTTGAGGGTTGGGGTTTCTTCCGAATTCTCTTTTAATGAAAGGATCACTCTTGGATTGGTCTAGCTCCATTATAGAAATCTTATTCGACAATTCTTTAATTACCCTAGCCATATCATCCATTTTGTCGCTTATAGATCTATTATATCCTGAGGGTCCCACTTGTTCCCTAAAACATCTGGTTTCTCTGTTCCTCATTTCTATCTTAGCTTTCAACTTGCCAGAGGCCATCATGTTAGATTCAATTTCCACAGCATCATCCTGCATTTGGGTTAAGGTAGCCCCTCACCTTTCTCTTAAGAGAAGGGTGAAGTCGGGTTCGAAAGCTTCTGTGAAGGTTACTTTGGCTGCAGGTTGGGAGGGTTTGACTTCGGATGGGATCTTATTATACAGTTTATTAAATCTTTGGATAAATTCCATAATGGTTTCTGAATTCCTTTTCTTTAAAGACCCGAACTCGGTTTGATAATATAAGTGGTCTTTTCTCTCACCCCATTGTCTAATAAAGGCATCTTCTAAGGCATCGTAAGATAGGATAGACCCTACGAATAGGCTTCGAAACCAGGTTCGTACTTGTCCTTCAAAAGTTTGAACAAATAATCTCGAATAAACGTCTTTGTGTTCCAAACCTAGAATATCAACGAACTGATCGAAGAAATTTATATGTTTGGCCGTAGTTAAGTCCCCCTCCCCTGTAAATTTCAGTAAATTTTTTATACAATTTTCATGAAGGTTATGAAGAGGCACAGGTAGAATTAAAGGTGCATATCTCACAGCTACTTTAGTGAAAACTTTGGGGGGCAGGGGAGGCGCTTGGCCCCCCGCTCCTCCTCCGGTGGCCGCCATTGGTATTACCTGACAGGGATAGGGTGTGTTATATAGCGGCTTCTGGAAGACTAAAATGGATTCTTAGCTTCTTCGGGAGATGAGAGAAGTGAAGATGAGTGAACGAAGACGCAAGAACTTGGCTCTTCGGATTTGCAGGAGATGTAATTAGGGGATCCCGCCGGTGTGAGATTTGAGTATATAGTATACTCTTCGAGACTTGGTGCTGATAAATTTATTTTTGGGTATTTACCTTTGTGTCTGACAGAGGTTTTCAGAAGGATTTCACTTTTAACCACAGAGTTGAAAAAAAATGAATTAGTGGTTTTAGGAGGTGTACTATGTGAATTTGAAGGTTCACAAGAATTTTTGGTCTTGGGCTACGGGTGTTTAAGCTGATAGACTGCAGTAGTCAGCTTAAGAGAACTCTAGCTTTTAGTATTTTTCGGTATCTGAAACAGGCATGGTCTGCTTGTTCTTTGGGTTTTGTCTGGTATTCCTTTGACCGGATGCCATCTTACTAATACGTAGAGTCGCCAAGTGAAAGATAAGAAAATCATTTTAGAAAGTGATCACTCTTTGTTCACTATCAAAGGGTGAAACTTGAAAATATGTTGTTCTTCCCAGGGAAAAGGTTTCATAACTTCGATCCCCGGCAACAGCGCCAAAAAGATGTTGTTCCAGAATTTGTACTTAAGGCTTTAAAAAGTATAGTGTCTAGGCATCCGAAATTTAGTAAGATGTAAAAAGGGAGGAGGGTATACCTTCGGAAAAGGAAGCTAGGGTTGATTTCTAGGTTGTCATTGTCTAGCTTCCAACTGTTCCTGGATGTTTATATCTCTTTCAATTTCAATCCATGAATGTTTGAGTTCTACCCAGGTTTTAGCCATTTTAAGTATGGTATCAAAGAGATTTAAATCAATATGGGTTTGATTTGTCAAACCAGGTTCAATATTGGGTTGTCTTACAACAGGGACAATCATAGAGGAACAGAAAATTTAACGAAATCCGAAAGTTTTACGCTATATCAATTTGATTTTATAAAAGAGAACTTTAGAAATCAATATTAAAAGCAAATTGCAAACCAAAGGCCCTTTTCCGTAACTGCAAATGATGTATGAATTATGGGAAAAACATTAAGCTGTCTATAGAATAAGGCTCCTATCAAAAGAGAATCTCACTCTGTAAACAGGAGAAGAAAATAAGATAAGAAATGGTCCGATGAATCATAAAATATGACAACCTAAAGATTTACAGGTCTTGTACCTGCTAGTAGCCGATACAGAGGAAAAACTGTAAACAATGGATAGCTAAACATTAATCACTCCAATAGAAGTTTTACT
>JASDQU010173353.1:28695-39419 GCA_032191745.1 Picea mariana | reverse complement strand
CTAACAATTTGATTGGCTGATTGAAGAATGAATTGCAGGAAGCAGAGGGTCATGGATGTGGTAGTAAAGTAAGCCCATAGGAAAGACCGACTGCCTGCTGAGCCAAACTGCAAGAAATGGTATTTCCTTTTGAGAAAGTGAATCTGATTGTTAGTATGCACCATTCTGAAATTGTTGTGACGATGTTGTAAAGGTGCAATAAAATGTATGTGCATGAGAACTAACAATTTGATTAGCTGATGAATGATTGCAGGAAGAAGGAGTCTTGGATATGGCAATTTTGTAAGCCCATAAGGAAGATAGATTTTTAGTTGAGCTAAAATGTTATGGGAAGGAAATTCCCATGATTATGAATCAGGTTCCTGTGCGGAACAAATATGAAAACAAATTGTGGAATAGGAAATCTGTAGGTGACAGATTTGCAATAAAATTCTGAAAGTTGGAATTTATAATGATGTCTCACGAATGTTGTATACCTGTGACACAGGTGAGGAGAAAAGATCTATCCAGAAGGAACAGATGAAGGCTGTCAAAGCTGAAGATGATAAAAAAAAAAGGGGGGGGGCTACTGCTGAGCCATGAAAACCCTGTGATAAGCCATGATCGCCTGAAAATTATTGTGTTAAGGTAACACAAGCCAAGGTACGCCTTGACAGAGCAAGTTTGAGGGACGCCTCGACTATAAGACTCGATAGAGTCTCTAAAATTTTCTTGTGCGAGAAAACCTTGGCAGAGCAAGATGGATCGCTCGAGAGACTATATAACAGTGAAGGGGATGCCTGAGCCTAGGCCTGGAGGGTGAGTGACCACAAGGAAGAGGATATCTTAATAATTCTTGTAAACTATTGGGATCATGCACATAGTGGGTAGTTTCCTGTGCGGAAAAACCTTGGAAAGGAAGATAAAATCATGATAGCTCTTGTGAACTATTGAATTGGAATCATGCACCCAATGGGTACATCAAGGAAAACGATGAGCATGGATAACAAAACTACCATGTGGATACAGATCCACAAACTGCACAGATAAGTATTGTTCTAGAATATGAATTTTCTTTTTTAATTTTGAACAATAGTAAGATGTTTTCACACAAAATTGTGATTAATGTGCTTGTTGTCCAAGAATTATTGAAGGCAAGTGACGAAGACTAAGATTCTGAAAGAGGGCCTAGCCGAGGATGAAGGTCAAGACTTCTGAAGTGGTCGAATGAGAAAGGCATCACAGGTGTTTTGAGAAAAGAACACCGAGGACAATGTTCCTTTAAGGGGGAGGGAATTGTAACACCCTTGTTTCCCCCAATTTGTAATTAATTATAGAATAGGAATTACCATGCTAATGCATGAGGAAAATGTAAATGTATTATTATTTGAGTTGCCGATAACTGACTGTGGGGGTGAAGCCTTGAAAGTACTGGCCATGATATCACTAGAGGAAGAATTTGAAAACCATACAAGAGGGTTCATATATCAAATAACCCCAAATCTTCATGATAAGGATGACAAACCTCCTTCGAATCCCAAGGAAAGGAAAGCAGTCAATGAAAAAAGAACGGTGGTTGAATCACCAACCACCCCCATGAATGGAAACATGGGTTGTTAGCCTGAAGTACTGTAGGGACCTGCAGACCTGAGTTTCCTTCTGACAGAAGGAATAGGATAGGTTGGTGAAACCGTCCAAGGTAAGAGGGACACAAAGGAGAGGAGAAGGACACATGAGACGAGAACGGGAGCTCGCAAGGGAGAGGCACGAATCTCTCCAGTGGATCATGAACAGAAGGCCGCAAGCTTGATGCCGAAGAGCATCTGAGAAACCTCGCCGAGGCCACAAACGAGTGAGAAAGCTCCGAGTTGCAGAAAATAGGTCCTGAACAGAAACTGAAACAGAGAGAGAACCCTCGAGAAGAGTGAGAGTTCCCTGGTGATATCATGGCTTGGCACGGGGGTGGCCAGAGTGCTAATATTGAATGCCTCTGAGCCTATGGTTGGGTGGAAGGATGAACACCCACAGTCAGTTGGTTGGCGATAACCTGTAATAGATAAGTGATTTCTTACTCTGTGTAATTTAGCTGTAACTGGGCATGAATTTGGTTATACGGTGTATGTTTCAGGAATTGTGCTTGATTTCTAAATGGATATACTGTGTTTCTTTCCTTATTGCTTGGCTGTATAATTAGGCCAGTAAGAGATTATATGGATAGGACATGATTGGTACTCGTAAATACTTGTGTCCTGAGGCGGCTTGAATTAGAGCCACAAACGGTGAGTTCGTCAACCTTAGGCATAGTCTCATGTACACATGCCAACCTTCCTAGTTGTCTAGAGTCCCTTGGAGGATGAATTCTATTAAGCTTAGGAGAGGTAGTGTAGTTATGCATAGGCTCCCTGCGAGGCAAGTAGAGACTGAGACTCACTCAAGTCCTAGACTTGACGAATGAACGCAAGGGGTGCGTGGAAGACTCTTCTAAGAGTCAAGCCCAGGAGAAAGAGCACAAAACTCTTAATTCCTTCATAGCTGAGAAAGCTCAGGAGGGACAACACTTTTCGTAAGTGTTGGTGAGACCCAATAGTCGGCTTGCAGTAGAAGATCGAAGGCTGATACCTTTGAAGTATCGGAATCTTTCGAGATCGGGAAGAAAGCCAAAGCTCAGGAGGAAGAGCAACACCAGACCTTAGATCAACTGTAGAGTGTGGATCTGGATCTTTGAAATCCTACGTCCAGGCACATAGGATACCGTGCAAGAGGAGAGGATCTGAACGAACGGTATAGAACCGTCAGATCTGGAGCGGGGACCGACAGTCGTTGGATCCAGATATAGGTGCACGAAAGAAGTCCCGAAATCACTTTAACCGTTGGATCATTGGAGAACAGGGGGTGAACATCCGGAAGCCACCGGGGTTTCGGAACTTAGGCATATAAGGGTGGTGAAGAACGAGGATTCACAATCACCAAAATCGCGAGGGTTATTCTGGATCGTTGGATCTAGGGCGACACGTGGCAGAGATCTAAGCCATCGGAGTTTCGACATCCGGGATACCTAAAAAGGAAAATCTCTTGTACTCATCAGTCGCGAAATCTCGACTTGCGAAACCCCGAAACGAGCTTAGCATACATATATGAACTTCGGAGTTTCGGCTCTCGGGAAACCTAAGTGTGAGACCTCCTATCTGCGCATATCCCGAAATCCTGACTTGCGAGACCCCAAAATGATAATAGAGTGGATGAGATACGGTGTTTCGGCACCCAGGATATCTAAGGTCAAGTCTCTTGTACTCGCCATACCTGAAATCCCGACTTGTGAAACCCTGAAATGACATAGTGTGTCTAGAGTTTGGATGTTTCGGTGTTTCGGCACCCGGGAAACCTAAGGGTCAGTTCCCTTGTATTCGCCGGTCACGAAACCCCGAAATAATAATAGTGTGGATAAGTCTTGATGTCTCGGTATTTCGGCACTCGGGATATCTAGAAGCAAGTCCCTGGTACATGCCAGTCCTGAATTCCTGACTTGTGAAATCCCGATACGACTTAGCGCATGTAGATTTGGTTTTTCGGCACCCAGAAAACCGAAGGGTATGAACCCCTTGTCCTCTTCTACCACGAAAACCCAGTACACAAAACTCTGAAAGGTGGGATGCCAGGTTTTAATCCGAGGCATTGTTAGATGTGACAAACTGTTGGTCCCTTTCGGATTTCGACACTTCGAGAGACAAGAGAGCAAGGGAACACATGCATCGCGATTTCCCAAATCGCGAAAGCCGGAAACACTTCTCCAGTAAGGCCCGTGGTCATAGCCAATGATCACATGGGTAAGGATAAGGGATGGTAGGGTCTGCAACAGGCCCCATAGGAATTCAGGGATTCTGTTCCTCGGTGAAAGGAAGGAAAAAGCCGAAAAATATTAGTTCCCGTAGTGGGTGTGTGTTTGTGTGTGTGCGTGTGTGTGAGAGAGAGAGAGAGAGTTCTCTATAAAGTCCAAGATTAGAGGGTAGCATAGGTAAAACTCCAAATATCTCACTTGCCTTCTTAGGAAAAGATCAACATGGAAAAGAGTAGTAACTCATCTGTCCATGATAAATAACAACAAGCTATCCAATATAATTAGAGTCTAAAATTTAAGTCAAGTTCACTAAGTACAGAGAATCAATTTAAGTAGACGCCTTGTAAACATAAAAGAGGAACTTGTAGAACATGAACATGCTAGTTTGACTGAACTCCATCAAATTCTCTCTCTTAAAAGGTTTCAAATCCCTAAAAAAAAATTTGAATTAAATTACATGCCTACACTTTTCAAATAGTTAAGAGAGGTACCAAACTTAAATATGGAATTAGAATAAAGTTTAGAAATACCAAATAAATAATAATTTGTTTATAAAACAAAACTAAATAAGTAAGTTGATAGCTTATATATCATGGTAATAAGACAATAGAATAAGCACTTAACAAGGAATGTATTAGTTATGTTAACAAGGAAAATGAAAAGGAAGGTATTAGTTATGTTATTATTAAAGAAAGTATGAAAATTAAGCTTAACCAAACTAAAAACTTCAATCTTATTAAAACTAAGTCATGTTCCAGCCTATTTGCATTTAAAAAAAAAAAAACAATTGTAAATATAAAAAAAATCATATGTATGTTTCCAAATTACAAATTAAGTAAGCAAACCTAATTCTAGAAAAAATAGTAAAAATAGTGTAGAAAATGGTTGGAAGCCGCAGCATCTTGGTCACTGCCCAACGGGTTGGAGAGGCAAAGAGATCTACGATACTCTTAATCTTCACATCCAAGGGCGTCTTCCTTTGTTGTGGAGGAGTCATCTCTTGCGAGTATCCTCGAGCAGAGAAGCCTCCATGAAGTTCTGGACCTAGGAGTTGAAGAGAGCTGTCCATCCCTTGAGACGGTCGGTACAAATTTCGAAGAACACCTGGCAGGTTCGAGGCTGTGCGGAAATTGGCAAATGTAAAAGCTGTCTGAATTGCATTGCATACTTGTGTTTTTCATTGGTAAAATTACATTGAATACATGTTGTTCATTGGTAGGTTGTGTTATTTGCTAAGCTGTTGAAATAAATATATTCAAAAATTCTGAAACTGAAAAATGCATAAGCTATGGACAGACGACGAAGGTTCGAGATGCTCTTCTCCTTAAAAGAACGCCTCCGGTGTAATTATTAACTTGCTATTCAAATAAATATGTATTTAAGTTTAATATTATATTAATAATGAATTATTTTATTATTTAAATTAATATTTATTTAAAATTATATTATATCAAATTAATATTATTTTATAATATATTTATTATTAATAATTTTTATTAATGAAATATTTTAAGACAATAATATATTGAATTAATTGATGTGATAGATATCAACATAATATTGTATCAAATTAATTTTTATTTTATTTGTTTATTTAATTTAAGTAAAGTAATATAATATATAGTAATTATGTGAAATTTATTATTAAATTGTTAATATAAAATTAGTCTCTATTTATCTTATTGTTTACTTAATTTGAAGAGGTAATTTTTAAAGAGGAAATACATGATCTTAACCTCCTCAATCCTCATCTTTTAACATGTTCTTAACCTTTTCAATCCTCATCTTTTAACATGTTTGTATTGACTTGAGCATAGTCTATAATAATTATAGGGTGCCAGTTATCATCTCCATTTCCAAATTTACTTGGCAGGGATTAAGTTGCCATGCAACACTTGTTTATAATTTCATGTTAATTATTAATTAAAGTGGGTAAATGACCAAATAACCCAAATCTACAAAATCCCCCAATTTCATGTTAATTATTTATTAAAGTGGGTAAATGACCAAATAACCCAAATCTACAAAATTCCCCAATTTCATGTTAATTATTTATTAAAATAAAATCTCCCAATTTCATGTTAATTATTTATTAAAGTGGGTAAATGACCAAATGGCCAAAATCCCCCAATCTCACGTTAATTATTTATTAAAGTGGGTAAATAACTAATCTCATGTTAATTATTTAGAGTAAATAACCAAATGACCCAGCTCTTCCAATTTCATGTTAATTATTTGAAATGAACCTATACTAAATCTTAAAGAAAGGTAAAGACCTTTCTAACAATTTAAATTGCAAATAAAATAAAAAAGAACTAAAAGAAACATCAATATACTTTTTGGATATTTTTTCTATTAAAAAAAAAAAGCATAGTTTTCCTTAAAATAATAATCTTGTATTCCATTATTAAAAAAAATTCTTGTATTTCATTATTAAAAAAATGAATATTAAAGATAAAAAAGTATATATAATGAAATTTGTTACCATAAAAAGAGAACAACTCAATAAGAATGTTGAAAAATCAATGGCCAATAGATGATTGGAATGTTTGAATTACCAAAGATATAAGAAAACCGATATTAAAAATAAAAGATATATAAAATGGGATTGGTTACCATAAGAAAAGAACCAATTCAATGAGAATGTTGAAAAACCAAATGATTGGAATGTTTAAATTGTCAAAGATACATAGTATTATTAAATTATAGGAATATGATAGTGTGAAAAACTTGTTTTTTAAAAGTATTATGAAGTTGATTGGAATGTTTAAATTACCAAAGATACATAATATTTTTAAATATTTTAAACAAGTCCAAAGGAATATGACAGTGGAAAAAAACTTGTTTTTTAAAAGTATTATGAAGTTGAAAGGAATATGATAATTGTAAAAAAGAAAATATTGTTTTTTCAATGTTAAAGGAATATGATAAAGAGTCATGAAAATTTAAAACATATTTTCAAAATCCTTTTTCAAAGACAATATGAGTAGAAAAACCATAGCAATATAAACTAATTTAATCATTATAAACCAATAATGAGTCACGAGCCACTTCGAAACCATCAATACAAGGCTGGTGACTCTAGCCTTAGAATTATAAAACAACATGTAGAATTTGAGCCTGTACGAAACAATCAATACAAGGCTGGTGACTCTAGCCTTAGAATTATAAAACAACATGTAGAGTTTGAGCCAGTACGAAACAATCAATACAAGGCTGGTGACTCTAGCCTTAGAATTATAAAACAACATGTAGAATTTAATACACGAAACAGTGATGAAACAAGCTAATGATCTAAATGATCAATGAACATATGAGGATAACATTAATGCTTTCTGTGCATAGTTTGCACAAAAAAACCTTTAGACCAGTGACATAAAGAACATATCTTTATGAAAATATAATCCACAATAAACAAAAGTCATCATATATAATCATTAATGTTCTTCATGAAAATGTAATCCACAATAAACAAAAGTCATCATATATATAATCATTAATGTATAACCATTAATTAATGTCATCATATATATAATCATTAATGTATAATGATTAATTAATGTATGAGCATTGTTAAATATAAACAATTTCTACTATAATAACAATATCCTAATTAAAGCAAAATTTACAACCAAATTGTTATGCACTAACACAAAACCTTCTTCACTCGACCAATCTAAGCTATAACATGACAACTCGACCAATCTAAGCTAACATGACAACAATTGACAGAAAAAAAACCAAATAGTCACACATAAATCCATTGACTTTGAGACAATACTTGAAGGAATCATGTCTACCTTCATAATTTGTTTTATTACAACTTTTCAAGGAAATCATATGTAAACCTAACTGTTTGAGATGTGATTTTTGGATGTAGCACTCATGTGATTTTTACTCAATAGTTACTTAGTAGACAAGGATTTTGAGAAGGATTATTTATCTTGGGCATAAAGTTATTCATCTTCCTATTATGATGACCATATAATTCATCTTCTTATTAGGACAACCATATAATTTCCATTGACAACATATGCTACTACCATAAAGAATTAAATAATATTAATCATAAATCAAGCTAAGCATAGAATAAGCACAAAATACATTATGGCATCGATTGATGTCTATAAGGCATATACAGAGACTTCACATACTATGTAATAAACAAAATTCATCCACACAACATTTCACTAGATTCTTGGAGTTCCATAAAAACCTTCTGAACCTAGGAGTATGTTTTGTATGTATAAAAACCCTCTGAACCTAGGAGTATGTTTTGTATGTATCATTCACAGGACAAATCAAACTTTGACATCTTTGGCTGAAAAATGTTAAAAAAAATTAGTCCATTCTCAAGACCATTCATCATAAACAATAAAGGTATTTTAATGTATTGTTTTGGTGAAACAAAATAATTACAAAATGACAAATATTTTCCATGTAGCATTTTACGACTTACTAAGCGTGTCGCATTGTTTTGGTGGAACAAAATAATTAGTAACCTAAAGGTAAATCAACAAATATTTTTCATGTAGCATTTTCCAAATTTCCCAGCATTGTTTTGGTGGAACAAAATAATTAGTAACCTGAATGTAAACTAAGAACACTCTTCTAAAATACTAGACTAATATCAATTAATTTAAAGTTAAATACTAGACTACTATCAATTAATTTAAAGTTAAAAAGGAGCATATTACATAAACCCATAAGTAAAAAGTACCAATTTTAGTTGCCATTAAAATTGCCTAATGATTTAAAATAAAAAATATTTAATTTACTTTGAAAAGAAAACATGACTATATGCCATCATACAAAATAAAAGAGAACTAATAATAATAGTAGTATTTCATCTTTTTGTCAACAGGAAAATTAATAATAGTTCTTGCACTACCATTCATTGTATTTAATACCAGTGAATAGACTAAAGGCCATTGCAAATGCCAACTTGCCACAAAAATTCGAAAAATTCAATAGCTTTAATATGCTTGAAAATAATTATACAGAAAATGATACTCAAAGAAGCCAAGAACAACCTATTAGAAAGTAGTTGCACACTAAATAGTAGCATCTTTTAGGTTCAAATAGTAGTATCTTTTAGGTTTGAACGATGACTTACTCAACATTTTCCTAAAACCCTCATAAAGTAGCAAAAACAAAAATTTCCCTAATGTTAAATGTTAATAAAGTTTACAATCTTTACACAAAATAACGAGAGTATCTGCTAAGACATGAACTCCTAATTCTTGAAGAACATATAAAATTCTTACAAATCAAGAGCAGAAGGTTTTAAGAAGCCATCATATGTGAAATTGAAAGAAAGAACTTAAATATTTACCTATGCAAGATTAGAAAACCACTTGAGAGTAACATATGTAGAGGAAGGATCACCAGGCTTCCATGCATCTTTCGTTGTGTTCACTACTTTAGTAAATGCATCATTTTCTTTAACGGTGAACACCACCACCATAGAGGCATCTAGGAACTGTAAAGATGCATCTTCCATCACAAAAAAATGTGCGGTCTTCACATAGTGCTTTAATTTAAAGAGCCAATTGTAGGGATATGAGAAAATATCAAAGAAATAAAAGAAATGAGAATGACAAATAAAAAATTAGAAAATAAAAATAATTTTATTGAAAACACTACAAGATGTCCTTTATGTGTGTTGCATGTAATGCTTTAAAAATAAAATATGATTTTATTGTGCCACCTACACTCCATGCAACACCTCTGCATGACTATTAGCATTTGGCTCTCTATTGTGCATTCGCTACTGCATATTGGCTCTCTAGAGTCATGAACCAATATGAAACAATCATATCTAAGAAACTGGAGTACAGAGCTTTGGCCTTAGCTTGTATTTTGGCAGCAACAATCACAGTCAGGAGTAGAAACAATCACAGGTAGGAGATGAGACCTCTTTGGCCTTCACTTTCTTTTCGGCAGTAACGGTCACATCTAGGACACTGGAGTACAAATTTCTGGGAGAATTGCAAAAGTCGGGAGTTGGCATATTGATGTGGCTACAACTTGCATCTACAATCTTTGGTAGCTCTTCTACAATTTACACGGTAAAATACCTTGAATTCTATGATTATTCACCTCTTCTAAAACACTCATTAATACAAATGAAATCATATTTGTAATAGACTCTATAGAGACCAAAGAAATCTCCCATAGATTTGAACTATTTAGTTTCTCCAACAAATACTCAAAAAAAAAATATTGTAATTGCAAGATGAAGAAAAACCTAACCATCAACTTGAACTTTTTTGTTTCAATACTTCAAAAAATGTATCACCTTGCAACAGGAAAACTTTTTCCAACTCCCTCAGATTGAATGTCCAAGAAGCTCTCCTCATTTCTCGCACATTCTCTCCCCTCGGATCCAACCAAACTGCATCTAAAACCCATGGAAATCACTTACCTCCCTTTTTCTTTGGACATGTGCCTTTCTCTATGCAAATTCAAAGTCAAAGACGGGCCATAATTCACAAAGCATAAGGCATCCCACCATTTTTACTCTTTGGAAACATCAATGCCTCCAACGCATTCATCATCTTGCATATGCTTCAACGCTCTTCACGGCTGAATGTAGGGCTTCAAGATTTATATGCTGAAGTTTTTTCGACAGTTTATCTAACTTAGAAATCCTAAATCCTTATTAATGCCATCCTAAGGGTTTGTAGAAGGCCAGCCAGAGCCTGCTCTATGCAAAGGCATATGAAGGGTGTTAATCCCAGCATTGAGTTAGGCACAATCCAATGAAAAAAATGTAGAATACATTTGAAAGTACGCCAATACCTCATTTCTAATTGTAGAAGTTTTATGGATTTGACGTCCACTTTGCAAATCATGAAAGCTAATTTTAAAACAGTGAAAATCACTAAAATTGACGGGAATTTTAAAA
>JASDQU010173353.1:0-10607 GCA_032191745.1 Picea mariana | reverse complement strand
TATTTATAGTTGGGAAATGTTCCATGGAGGTTGAGGCAAGAATTTTTCTCGCTAGCTATTAACGTATAAAAGGGAACATAGTTATGACTATGTCTGATTCAACATCCATGTGAATGTCGTGTGAATGACTGCAAGCTCTCAACTGAAAGGGAAACTCAGTGTTGAGTGTTCCTACGAGGCTTGTCATAAGGATGATTGGAATATCCTTGGGAAAAGGATATAGAAGCCTGATATGTCCAGGTGTGTGAGTGACATGGAAAAGGCACCAGTAGTAACCTCGCATGATGAATACTTAGTTGTGTTTAATTATGCTTGAGTACTTGAGTTTAATGCATTATGGAGCTTCTTAATACGAAGCTTGATATTTATACCAGTTAGGTATGAATGATATTAAATGTGCAAGTGATGCACATGTATAATGTAAGAGTATAGTTATAAGCATGATATGGTTGCCTTGATGGGTGAAATATAAAGCAAGTATTGTTCTTGTCCAGATTAAATGAATACTATGGATGTATAGCTGACTCCATTATGGGGAGTCATGAAAGTTCGATTCCAAACAATAGCCTGAGGGGAATGTATTCCATTTCCTCAGGAAATACTAATATAATTAGATAAAAGGGTGAATGAGCAAAGTTGCTATGTTGTCAGGATAATAGGCAAATGACTATGGCTTTGAGAATCACATGAGAATGATTGTGAACAATCTTGAGTTGACTGATGTTAGAAGTAAAGAAGCATGTGGGATATGAGATATACCTATTGCAAGTACATGCAAGATTAGGATTATGAAAATGGTTAAGTACATCATAGATGTAAGCTAAGAAAGATGCATGTTTATATTCCTTAAGGGGAATATTTGGTAAACAAGTAAAGCTAACTCAAGGCTAAGTCCATCACAGATAGCGATGGACGTACAATAAGGAAGTGGCATACTAAAGGAGTTCCCTGTGAAGAAACTGTGTAAGGACACAGTCAAAATAATAGAGTCACAACCTTAATGACTTTCAAGAATTAAGCAAGGGGATACAAGCTTATATATATAAGAATTCTGGATTACATTTTAAACTAAATGTGTAGGTGGAAGACTAACAACTAAATGTTAACTACTCTGAGAACTGAATAATAATGTGCAGGATGCACAGGTTCATGACCCTCCATGAACAAAAATATTAATACTAAGGATGTTGTTGTATCCAAAAGGGTTGGGGTGAGACCTATCCAAGGCTTCTTAAGAAAAGAGCAGGAGGGCCCCAAAAAGGGAGTACATCGCAAAAGCAAAGAAAACAAAAAAGGAGGAACATTACTTCCACCCTAAGAGCTCAGATTTGCATACAGAGTTGTAAGTCTTAGACGAGTAGTTGTGAGAACATGTACAACTGGACAAGAGAGAATAAGTAAGTAAGTAAATGAGTATGTTTGATTGATTAGGCTTGGTTAAAGCCATGTTGAAAAAAAAAAAGGGCAGTGAGACCYTAGAAATAACTTAGTTGGGCTGAAAAGTCACAGGCGATGTAGAAAGAGTTGGAAGAAAGGGAGAGTCCTCAATTCTTTCCTCGTTGAGTATTATGTTTTCCTTGGCTGAGAAAGCTGGTACGCCAATAAAAATAAAAAAAATGTCTTGACACCATAAGTTATAAGGATTGTATTGTCGAAGATACAATCAAAATTTGTTTGTGTTTCACTTGTGGAAACATTTGAAGATGTTTATGAATTCGAATGTTATGATACATGCATTTGGTTTAATATTACAACTAATGTAATTGTGTCTATGATGATGCATGCTATGTATAGAAATGAATTGGAGCTATTGAGGAAGACAATCGCCAATGATGGGAAACCTCAAATAGAGAATGATCAAGAGAAGGATGTGGGTGGAAGATTGTTGGCAAAACTATAAAAGTCCCCATAAAGCACTGTTGATGAGGTAAAAATCAGAAGGAGGGTGCTAGCAGCCAAGAATCGGTATAAAGATATTTGTGCATGTGTGGCACAAGGTATGAAGGGATTTGGTAAGAACCCCTTCTGAAATATTTTATTGTCTTAGTATTATGTATGAACCTTTGAGAGGCAATTGTATGCCTTGGATACCCAAGTAAGGTATGATTCAGGAAGGATAACCTCCCAAGGTTTTACTCACATTATGAAAATGCTGAAGGAAAACAAATTTGGGTGGCCATGAGTGGTGGCACACTGGTTATCAATGGAGAAAGAATGCTTAAAGGAATTCATGTGAAACCTTTGAGTTTCAGGTGCACCGATCTGGGGTCATGATCAGCCTATAGTAGGAAGCATGGTCTTGTTGTAAGAGTGAATGAAAATGAATAGGACATGTGGTGAAGAGGTTGGTTAAATTCCAACACACCATGGCTAAGAACCTGTCATAAAGTGTGACAATCTTGAAATCAATGCAAGGGTGCATTGGGTATGAATGTGGCCACGAATGTTGGCGCATTCAGTAAAATCAATTGATATCTGAATTACATTTTTAAAATTTGGTAGGATGGAATGATGCATAGGTAAGGGATGATGTATCCTTTCGCTTTGTATCCTTGAATAGATGAAAATGGCTTGGACTATTAGTATGCATGATTTTGAATATATATATACATGGATGCATGAGAGATTAACAGTTCGTTTGGCTGTGTAAAGAATGAAATGCAGGGAGAAAAGGGTCTTGGATATGGCAGTATTGTAAGCCCATAAGGAGGACCGATTTCCCGTTGAGACAAACTACAAGGAATGGTACTTCCTTTTTGAGAAAGTGAATTTGATTGTTAGTTGTTGAAGAGAAATCCTCTTGCGGACAAGTGGATTCTCTTGAGGTCCCTAACTCTTTAAGGCCAAGACAAAAAAGTGCTTAACGTGGACACTGACATTCCTTTTAGATCTAATTAAGTTAATGTATGAAGAGGAAGAAGAAAAGTATGTGCCTTTTAATGGTGTTCGTCCTTGTAAAGTCCAACTTGATCTTCAATCCTAATCTCCTCAATAGGTCCTGTAGAACAAACAAAGATACAACAAACTTCCTACTCTATTGAGATTAGCTCAAATACAGATGTATCTTATGAAAAAGAAAAGTTCATATTCACAACAAACTTCAAAGGAAATAGGCCAAGCATGAATTTATATTGATGAGAACAAAGTGTTACTTACAGCCATGGATGTAGTGCAGCAGCTTCAGCATGCTCTCCTTGTCTAGACCCTTGGTCAAATAACCCACATACAATATGTTGATACTTCAAATGACATCTCCCTCATGAGATCATAAGTTAGATTCTATTGCAATGTCTCTCTTCCTATACTGTATGTTGTGTATGAGATCATAGGTTTCATACCTCCAATATTTCCTCCCCTTTCACCATGAGAAGGGCTCTTTATATAAGCTTGGAAATACCCAACCACTTGAGAGATCTTTGGGATAAGTTGAGGATTTCTCTCCTTCATATGAGGATCTTCCCGAAGATCATGCCTTGAGATCATATTCAAATCCAACCACCTTTAGATATTGAGGGGATCTTTCCTTCATTCTTCTCAACAAACCAAATTTCGCCCAGGAAAGGTAGCACTCCCCCAAAAGGGGCACCAGATTGTTATAAAGCTCCCCCAAAGAAGGCCAGGGAGCGCCAGTGCTCCCTGAAAGTGTATAGTGGAGTTCTCCCCTCCAAAACCCATTTTTGAGTGGTTCTTTCAGTGGAAAAAGGCTTGTACTTCTAGTAGACCGATTCCTCCTCTTCAAAACTAGTCTTTGAGGTGTCCTAAGTGTCCCTGTCATGTCGTTGGCGGCATGACATAGGAAAGAAGGCAATATGATGTTAGCAACACTTATAACACTTGTGGTCAAGATGCGACACTTGCAGAAAAGATGCGACACTTACAATACTTGTAATGACGACACCTGCGACACTATTGAAGTGAGTAATTTTGAGGTGTAACATATTTCCCCCCAACGTATGAAGTTAGAAGGCGTGATGACTGAAGTACTTTGTAGAATTTTTTAAGAAAGGGTATAGACGTAGAGAACTTGATAGAAGCTGCACACAAACATCCAACAAATATTATGACATGTTTCAAACCCAAGGCAGACATACCTATGCTTGGGTGATAAATACTTGCAAGATATGGCCGCCATAAAATACACTACAGATCCATAATTATATTGATAAAAGGTATAGCCACCGAGGATACAGTGTGGATATATAATCCTATGACCTGAACTGATGATAGCCACAAAGAATACACAGTGGATCTATGAGATGAAAAGACATAGCCACGACCAATACAAAGTGGATCTATGTAACGGTATATGTGTCATTGTTCAAAAGAAACTCCTTCGCAACCTGGGCAAAGTACATATAAGAGTGATGACTCAACCTACGGTCTTCTTACCAATCCCGGTGTAGTACGAATCTAACCATGTGGATAGATATTCTGATGTTGAACATGGCAGAAACCACTTGATTACCAGTCAATGATGTAAACCGTTAACAAGTGCGAGGGAAATCACCATTGATGTCAATGATTCCCAAGGTAACCTAGTACATTCCAACGAATGCGAATATATGAGCTGAAGTCAAACATTTGTGGAATCATCCAATCAGAGGTCAATGATGTAAACCCACTGTCGGATGCGAGGAGGCCTGCCATTGAGGCATGCAGGTCCCAAGGTACTAACTAGTTTCTAAGTCTAGTTCCCGGATAATGTGTTGAATTCGATAGGAATAGACTCGTCACAGGAGGGCCTTGATGTATCCCCCATCAACGACACGAAATTGACACAGAGATGTAAATTGGTAGATCAAATGAACATAGACTGACACGGGTATTGAAACAGGATATTTGTGATGGCTGACTCTCAAGGCGGATACTTCCCTTGAACACTGAGGCATAACATCAGAAACATGACATGGACCAAAAAACAATGATGCAGTGGATATTGTGACTTTCGTCGAGTGACCCAAAGGAGTAAGAAAAACTCAGAGGATTGGTTCAGTGTAGAGGTTCAACGGATTAAGATGTGCGTAAAGACAAAGTGTTGTGTTCAAGGGAGACTCTAAGAGTTACTGGTATTGTTCTAAAAAATTGTTTGGCTTGCTTCCTTCAATTTCCCCCCCATCCAGATAGATGAGTACCTCTTTGTAATTTAACGAGCTCGAGGAGGGTAACACATGATCGATATAACTCACCTTCGGTAAGTCCCTCTTCCTTTGTTTAACGAACTGGAAGAAGTAAGGGTTCGGTCCCATATGGGCCCTTCAATGTATGATTGTTTAATGAGTCCAGAGAAGGTAAACTCGGTGGTTTTTCAAATTTAGAGAGTCTGAAAAAGAACTTAAAGATGACTCCAATGTGGTCCTTTTTCGTAATGTTAGTCTCGCGAAGCTGAAAAAGAGATAAATTATCACTCGAAAGACACCCTTTTAAACCTTTTAACGAGTAGGAAAGGAAGCAAGACCACTCGACAATCTTTTCACATTTAGAGAGTCTAAAAAGAGCTTAAAGGAGACTCTAGGGGGTTCCTTTTTTGTATAACCTTTACGAGTCTGAAAAAGTGATAAAAGTATACTCAGTTACATTCTCATGTTTCTTTCGAGTGCGAGAAAGAACAAAGACTAAGCTCGGTATTGGTTTCATTTTTACACAAGCTTGAAACAAATTTTAAACAATGCTTGTAAATTCCCAACGTAATTTCCAAAGGTTGGGAGACCCATGGATGGTTGGTATTTTTCCCCTAGCTTGAAAAGCTAGTGGCTTAACTCCATAATGATAATCAAAGGTTGGAGACATGCCCCCCAAGCTTCAATTCATTCACCGACTTTGAGGTTGTCACCAATTTCCCTACTACATGGAGAAAAAGGATACAGGTGGATGAAATGAAGGTTCAAAAATGAGACCTAACGAAAGACTCGACTTGGTATGAGAGGTGACTATTTCATTTTTTAACGAGATTGACACAGGAAAAGAACTATTCTCAAGGTTTTGGGTTCAATCCCGAGATGGATGTTTCATTTTTTAATGATCTTGACACAGGAAAAGAACTATGCTCATAGCCTCTGTTTCATTTTTTAATGAGCTCGCCACAGAGAAGAAAACTATGCTCATGGTTATGGGTTCAACCCCCAGATTTCTGTTTCATTTTTTAATGAGCTTGCCACAAAGTAGAGAAACTATGCTCATAACCTCTATTTCATTTTTTAACGAGCTCGCCACAAAGAAGAAAACTATGCTCATGGATCTGTCTTGATCATGGCTTCCAAGAGGATAATGCTCTGGAAGGACACCATGTCAAGGGACAAAACTCGGTCATGGCTTCCAAGAGATCTTCACTGGATGGAAGAAAAATTATCTGGAAAGAACACATGTCGAGGGTCTCGAGAGGGGTAAGGAGATCAGGCTCCAATAGCCCTACCAAATAGATCACCATCTCAACTACTGTATCTAAATCATCGGAAGTTGAAGTCATGGGAGACAACGCCACATAATTAATATGTGGCAGGGGCGATATTGTCTTCATATAAGAACCATTTAGGGAGGTAATCCAGTCAGGACTGATGAATGAAAGTTGATCAATAGTCACAATTATTCCATCGTGGGGGAAATATATCACACGAAAAAGAGTGGACACAATAGCTTTCATGACATAGACAAAATCCCACCCAAGGAGTAAAGAGAAATCCAAGGGGTCTCGGACTACCATGACATCAATAAAGACAGTTTTCCCTCCCAAAGTTATGTGAAATTGAGGAAGGGTCCCTAAAGGTTGACTGGTTCTTCTGTTAAAAGATAACAGATTTTGTGTAACTAGCACAAGCTGAGGACAACCCAAAGTGTGCCAAGCAACAGAGGACAAAATACTAACGGACACACCTTCATCTATCAGCATTTGTGGAATGTCCCGACCACAAACCTGTACTATAATCTGGAAAGGAATGTGAGAGGGAAGACGAGGTCCAGATAGCGTACCCCAATAAAAAAGGATGGCCTCATTACTTGGAGGGGTTTTCGCAGGAGAAGGAGGAATGCCCCTCGGCACGGTAGATTCTGTATCAACAAGAAAAACATGGGCAATATTGAGTTTACTCTCTAGAGAGAGAGTAGGATCGACCGATGATGAGATTGAATTGACCACTTGGATTTTATTCTCCGAGGGGAGAATGGGGTCGACAGAATATGGGATTGGATCAACCACTTTGTCAATTGGTTCAACTATGGACGTGACCAGATTGACGACATGATCAATCAAAATGATTGATGAAGGGATCGGAGCAACCACTTTGGCACTCGTCAGAGGAGGAGTGGGATTGACCATGTTGGCACTCTTCAGATGAAGGGTGGGACTGAACAATGATGAGAGTGGATCAGTCACTTGGGTTTCACTTATCAGATGAGAAGTGGGGCTGATCGATGACAGAACTGGATTAGCTACTTTGGTTAGTGGTTCAACCGAGGATGAAACTAGATTGACCACCTGATCAACCAGACTGACCGGGGATGGAACCAGATTGACCAATCCATCATCTAATGAGGGGTTGGGGAAAAACCTACGATAACCAGCTGGAAGTTGAATCTTTTCCAAAAGAGAAGAAGCCTCGTCCATACGAGGGCAAAGGTGAGAGTAATGATCACCTTTGCATAACATGCAAGGAAACTTGACAATTGTCTTCTTCTTACCAACCTTAATGTCACTATTTGATGGGGCATCACCAGCATACCCAGCAGTGGCTGATGATGTGGAAGACCACATTTCTAAGACCTTGGGAACACCAGGGAAATCCCTCAGAAAATGGTCACCCTTACAAAGACTGCAAGGGAATTTGGGTTTCAGATTCTTCATATTAATCTTGTTGACCTCATCAACACTCCCAGTACTATTAACAGTAGTTGGTTTCTTGGATCCAATATCGGATGTTGTTGGAGCTTTGGTCTTTTTCGGGCTCTTCTTATTCTTCTCTTTCTCTTTCTTCTTCTTCTGATCAACTTGGCTAATTGCTTTAGAGCTTTCGCTAGGCGAAGAAGGAGAAAGGGAAGGAGACTTAATGGGTGAAGAAGGAAAAAATTCGACATTAGGTTGATGTGTTGGTGGTGTACTGACATCTAAAGTATTAGGTGCAGTTGAAACATTGGGAGGATTCGAGATCACCAGAGTGGAGAACAACCAAATTGGTAATCCGATGGTGAGTCCTAGAAGACTCAATGTCGCAATATACAAAGGACCAAAGTTTCCAAAAGAAGGAAAGGTGTAAGTTTCCCTGGGACAAGGGGTTCCTCCATTGGTACTCTCAGGATTTGACGCCATTAATACTAACTCGACCTAAGGTCCACTAAGTAAAACAAACAACACACGCTATGAATCTGAGAAGCAATCAATCAAACAAACCTTCCCATGATGAAACCACTAGTTGGTGATGAAATTCAACGTCGCGAGATCAAAATAGGAAGGGGTGGGGATAGAGTGGGTGGATCAGTTATGTTGGCGACCTGCATAACAGACTTATTCCTTCGTGCAATCTTCCATGCAGTAATTGTGGATTTACCCTCCAAGGAGCCCGAGTGAGTTTGAACAACGTCTGTTCCAGGGACAGTGAGACTTCCCTTCACTGTCACTTTGTGTAAGACCCTAAATATTGTGGCTACTAAGGTCACCAACTCACAGTCAGCCCCTAGGTGGGTACAGTCGATAGTCTAGTCTGAACGTAAGGGCAGGGTATCTAGCCTGAAATCAACTTGAAAGGCTTCCACTTAACATTGTGGGTATACCTTCAAGCGACCCCCATAATACGATCCGACTACTACAATCAGTCAAACTACGGAGGGATAATATCTGTAGCTCTCCCGAGTTCGACCTCGTGCATAACCCTTGTGTGAGAGGGGGATCCCATAAATCCTATACGATAATTGGATTTCACTCTCCCTACCACAAGATACTAAGTTTGTTTGATAGCTTTGGAAAGTTATCCTTTCAACCTATTCCAAATCCCTACACCTTAAGCTAATGTAGGTTTTCCTAACAAAATGTAAAAAGTCTGATAAATTTTAGTTTAGCGTTGATTTTAGTGGTTGTTGTTTACTTAGAAGTGTATGAGAGTGAAGACTGATGATATTATGAC
Source organism: Picea mariana (assembly GCA_032191745.1). Classification (NCBI taxonomy): domain Eukaryota; kingdom Viridiplantae; phylum Streptophyta; class Pinopsida; order Pinales; family Pinaceae; genus Picea; species Picea mariana. The sequence goes on along the minus strand of JASDQU010173353.1, from coordinate 1,500 downwards.
TCAGTTCCCAAAACATGCATAAGAAATGATAAGCATTCTTTTCTTTCAATGAATGTCTATTTTAAGGGAAGGAGAAGGATTTTCCTTTCACTTTCAAAAACCAAGATGCAATGACCTCATGCAATAGTCCTCAATAAGGAATCCAATACAATGCTAAATTTTTTATATGTCACTGATGATCAGTTGGATGTAAAGCTTCCTATGTTAATCAGACTGCAAGATCTGTGAGATTGAAGCAACCGGAAGAAAACTCCACATAAACAAAAACACACCCTTGTTGCGATCAAACAAGAGAAAGAAAGCCAAAAACTCAAAAGGAAGGAGAAATAGCTTGGACAAGATGATTCAAAGATCAGAAAGAAAAGTAGAAAAAATATTACAATTTTTTCACTCATTTAGATAAACGAGAAGAAAACGACAAATTGACTCTAAATCGTGAAGGACAAATTACAAAGTAAGGAAAAATGTAAAAAAAAATCCAAACAAAAGAAGATGAATCCTTAGAAAACAAGGTATTGAAGGACAATACCAAGATGGACTGAGAGTATGAGACCCTAAGCAAATGTAAAAAGTAGAAACTGAACACAAAAGGTTGAAAAACTAAAGAATTTTTCATAGAAAAAGGGGTAGCGCTCTGTTGTAAGGGGTGCCAAAGCATTATAATGCTCTGTGTAAGACCACCAGGGAGTGTTGGCACTCTGATAACAAGGGCAGGGGAGTGGTCTGCTTCAAAATCTCAGAAAAGTTCCCAGAAACTCAAAAATTCAAGAAAATTCAGTCAATCAGGGTGATCATGATGACATAAAGAGGGAATCAAACCATTATAAGAATACAAAAGACAATATGGAGAAGGTCAAATGATTGGGCAAAGGGTCAAAAAAAGATCTGGGAAAGGAAACAAAAATCAGAGTTCCTCCCCAATGGAGTCGCCAATTTCTGTTGAGGAGAAATCCTCCTGCGGACAAGTGGATTCTCTCGAGGTCCCTAACTCTTTAAGGCCAAGACAAAAAAGTTCTTAACATGGAAACTAAATTTCCTTTTATATCTAATTAAGTTAATGTATGAAGAGGAAGAAGAAAAGTGTGTACCTTTTAATGGCGTTCGTCCTTGTAAAGTCCAAGTTCAGCTTCAATCCTAAGCTCCTATGTTAGATACTTTTCAACTGTTAGATACTTTTTCCCCTTTTTCTTTTCCCATCCATTATGTCTTTCTGGTTTTATACTTAGTTGTCTTTCTATGATGGGAGGTTGCAGGGTTCGCATGCTGACATATACCATATGCAAGAGAAAACTAATGTGGCGACGTCTTTTCTTTGTATATCAAATTGTTTGGTGCAAAGGTCGATGGATTCTGCTCTATGGAACCTTCTGGGAACTTGCTTACCACTTGTTTAAAGTATGGTTGGTTCTTGATTATCTGATTTGTCTATGAATTTGTATACTCTGGAACTCCAACTGTTCTTTGGAGGACATAGAACAATATAATTGAATTTTTTAGCCA
>JASDQU010173352.1:0-20865 GCA_032191745.1 Picea mariana | reverse complement strand
TCTAGCAGCCTCTCCTGCACAAGATCTTGATGCAATCGTCTCAACTATACCAGTAGAAAAAAAAAACCGAAGAATTTCTTCAAAAGCACGGACTTATGCTCTTTCCCAATTGATAGCCTTTAAGGAGTTCAAAGAACTGGTCATTTCAACTCCATCTAGATTGTTAAGTCTAAAGAGAAGACAGAAAATGAAAACAATTGTTTCTGCCAGATCCATCGGAAAATCCCTAGACGTATTAACTGCTTTTTCTGCATACTACACTATAGGATCAACTTCTACAATTCTAGAAACATCTATATTCTTCACAGTTTCATGAATTCCCTCTGCCAAGTCCTCCATATGACCAATTATTTACTCTATCCATTTGCAGAGTTGAGCAAGAACAAAAAACCATTCTTGTTCGCCAAATTCTTGCCAACAATACCCAATAGCAACTGCCATTAATCGAGCCAGATTTATTTCTCTGGTTTTCTCCCGTCTAATATCTGCATTTCACACCGTAGCCAAGGAGGCTCGACGCTCAGTTGCAAGTGCATGAGATACATATATCACTTACTGAGATGTTTGCGTCTGGAACAAGGCCTAGAGAAGTTCTCTTTCTTTTGTACTTATCTCAGCTAGATATTGCATCGCTAAGGTTTCCATCCCACCAACTGAACCCATTCTTCTACATCTGTCTGCTCCATTTGACATAATATTAAGGGTGGTCCAAAAACAGATATTTTGCAGCCACACGCATGTACTCTCTTTCATGTTTCCTGTATTCACTTCTGCCAATGAAAAGTCTTGATTTCTTTCCTCGGAGTTCTCAATTCTCTTCCGCACTATTGAAACAAGGATTTGTACAAAATGTGGTATAATCCTTGTAAATCTATTGAAAATAGATGACCAAGAAACGCCATTCCCTATCATCAAAACCCTCTTCTTAAGACACTAACCCTATCGTCAAACCCCAAAAATACAGGGGGTTAGTGAAGAAATTCACTAGGATTACCCCTCTCAAAATAGGAGGTAATAGGGCCCAAGTTATATGCAGCGAATTGGTTGTATTTGGTGAATGGAGGATGTATTGCTAATATACCATGTGTTGAAGTCTGGTGCCCTATGACAAGGGCTGAAGAAAGAAACTCTAAGAAAAATAAGGTCTAGATTTTTGTGATTTTACTTCACAGAGTTCATCATATTCTAATAATATCATATTCAACGAGCAAGCAAAGCCATAAAAACAAAGCCCCAATTGCACGCCGGTAATATCATAAACTAGAAAAAGCCCCTATAGCACCACAATAATAGTCACTCGTAATTTCTCTGTATCGCTTCTTGCGAGTATCCCAGATTTGTGCTTTTATCATCTTCCTTTTAACCTATGAGAAAATGCGTGCAGATCACACTATATAAAAAAAACCATAAACCAATACAAAGGGGCATTTCGATCTAAAATAAGAAAAAGTTTCATTGGAATGGAAGGTTTACTATACTAATGCATTTGGCAGTGGCTAAGATATAGGATGAAATATAGTTGCTTTAAATTCTACAACAGATGGGTAGACTTCTACCCAGTATTAGAGTTAGTGTACCAACAACTATAACAAAAATATTGCATAGAGATCATCCCAACAATCAAAGCTTTGTCACGTGATTGCTAAACATATGAATAAGAAAGTGAATTTTAGTAATTCAACCAAAAAATATGTGCTTTGAAGACTAAAAATGACATATAAGTTTCAGATATTCTGGTTGGTTGGTGATGTCAAAGATCAATCACATGGAAGAAAATAAAATATCATATAGCTGCAAAGAATATATGAGTGTATACTATGTGTCTTACCATTTTCTTTTTTCTGCTAGAAAACATAAAAATAAAAAATTGGTTATAATGGTACTTACAATGTCTCAACTTGCATATAATTGGATTTTAAACATGAAATTGACAAATTAGATATTGGACATCACAATGTATATGCATTTAAATTATTTTGGAAAAAGGTTCATGCCACAAGTATTGACCTTAAGAAAAGCCACTTCCCACATAGTGCCATAGTTAGATAACTTTCGGTCTCATTTAGCTAAAAGTTGAAGCTAAATGGACTTGAAGATTGGGCAGGTTCAGTTAAAAATAAAAAATTTAAAGAAATAATCCCCTGCCCTATAATGTTGATGTAGGCAAAAGAAAAAAACATTAAACAAATAGTTTAAGTCATAAATTAATCATTCATAAGGTAGGAAATGAATCATTTTTAACACCTAGGAGTGGTTAGAATCATCAAGATCTGTAACCAAAAACTGCACCAAAAATGTTTCCAATTGGATGGAAAAATGGGTTATAGAATTAGATTGCCTAAATGATGGAAATGAATAAAATCACATTTCAATACATGAGAATAAGATTCCATTGAAAACAAAAGGAAAATATCATCAATTGCATCCTAGTACCAGCACCACATGTTCTCTTTGGAGCCTTGGAACAAGTAAAGAATCCTCAAGTTTAGAACAAATTCTTACCAATTGAGAAGTGATAATTGCAAATAGACATTTTGAAAAATACTATGGAAGAAAAGAATATGTGAATATTGTGACTAAGTAAATTTTGAGGAAGAAAAACATATAATAAAGAGATATTTAACATATGACCAAACCAAATAAAAACATACTTGTATTACCACCTCATAAGAAAACAACATATAAAAAAAATATTGACACTATGAAAACCAATACATGTGAGAAAGTAGTAATATAAATTATAAAATTTGGAAGGAAACTTAACCTTATACTACAACATAGATTATTTTTACCATGTTCAATATACCAATTAGTATGAGACGATGTTAAGTATTCAATTCCAATAAACTTTATGATACTATTATTTACAACATATAATTTTAATTTTGATTTTGAGATGGTGAAGCCTAGGGCTTCAGTTTATTGGACACCCATTGGATACCTATTTTCGAACTTCATACTATGGTTTGGGAGGTTTTCATGGGCTGCTTAAATATTTTGGTCATATGTTCAAACTTAATACTGTGGTTTTGGAGGTTTGCATGAGATGCTTAAATATTTTGGTCATAGCGGTATTGGTGACTAGGAAACTTTTCAAATTACTCCTCTTCTAAGGAGGATGAATAGTAAAATCCCATTAATTCCTCTTTGCATACTTTGAAGAAGAGAAATACCGTACCTAGGAAAAATCAAAACAACCCTTATAATTGTCAATACACAAGGATCTAGATGGATACTAGCGAAGATAGACAAATACCAAGGAAATAATAGGTAGATAAAAAGTAATGATAAAATATATATTATACATTAAAATTCATGGGAATATCAATGCAATCTTTTACCCAGAGTCTTTATATATCTTAAGGGCATAAGAATAAATTTCCAAATTGGACATCCCTTAAGATTGCATGCATTTCCAGTAAGTCTATGCCTTTCCTTTTCGATAACTATAAGCTTGCTTGCACCCTTTTTTCTCATTAGTTTGAAAGATTTGAGAACATATTCATCTTCATTTACTCTCATTTCATGGAAAGGAAAGATAAAAATCTTTAGGAGCATGTGGCCTTTGAAATTTTTTTGATTATGATGCAATATATTTGAAATAATCCTCTTCAATTAATTTAGATAAGTCACGAAAACTACACATGCTATATAGCCTGAAATTGAGTTGTCTACTATAGTATTCAATTCAATGAGAAAATTTATCTTGAAACTGCAAGAAACCTGGATATCTAGTACAATATGAGAAAATATGTCATTTGAAAAGGGATTGCAATAAAGATGATTTTTTTTAATCCATCAAATTCTACGGGGTGTTGCGTTCACTAGTTAGGTGGATGGAGTATTATGTTGTTCTCCATGGTTCCATTCTTGTTGCAGTCTGCCCCACCTAGATGACTTTTGCAAAATAGATGCAATGAAAAAATCATACATCAACACTATTGCCTTAAATTGTTTTATACCAATCACATCAGTTCAATAGATACTCTCATGTAAGTGTTATTGACTGACTTATGAATTCAAGATGTTCTGCATTTCTCTGATTCCTATATCGATGCCAAGGCTAAAAGAGAGAAGAGCCTTTGGAAATGGTCGATCAAGGTGAGCATTGGAATCATTGTTCCCCAAGTTCCAAAACAATCAAAGATAAGTTCATTATATCATGTTATATTTAGAGGTTAATTCATAAAAATTATTTCAAATAAATCCTCTAAAACATACATAAAATTTTAAAAGGGTCATTGAAATTTCAAATAATGACATCCAAATCACTAATCAGTGATGTTGTTATAACATCATATATTACATCTCATTTCACTCGTGAGAGCTACTTTGAACATATTTTTAAATGTTATTAAAAAAATAAACACAAAACTATAACCATAAAACATATACAATGAAATATGGTGAAAATAGAACATATATTTTGTCAATACAAAGTAGAAACACTTCAGAATTCTGCGTTTGTAGACAATTTCTTACATTCCAATAGATAGAAAATGACTTGAGTTTGGAGCATGCAACAATTAATACCTTTACTCTAGTACAATTGAATTTTTGGAAAGAACTTAAATTGATATACACTACTCTCTAGAGTCATTAGATAGATTATCATGACGCAACATTTACTAAAAGGACAACAATTAAAAATCTGAACAAAATATCATAACTTAGTAAAATGGAAACATGTTTGTTTGAAAATACAAAACAAATTAATAGAATTTGAAATTTTTTATTTAGTTACCATGCATTTAAGAAATATGAACTCCTTAATCCAATGAAATCAAGAATTATTTCCTATCAAATAAGTAGTAAGGTCTTTGTAATGCAAATGCATAAAACATATTTTCTAGACTAACAAAATATGAAGTTTGCACATGTTTTCTCCTCTTTTCCATTTAGTAATATAAATTATTTTTCACTATGCATAGATAATTGAGGCCTACGTGGAATGTTGTCGTTCACTAGTATAAACTCCAATGGCACATATGTTTCCAATCCAGAACCTTACTTGATCCTTGGTGTCTACACTACAAACCTTGATGCTTGCAGGTGTAACATCCCTCTCTTGCACACACTGTGTGAACTTATTCTTTGAGGAAACTTTCTTGCAAACAATCCAGATTATTATACTATTGGTCGTTGGTTATGGTTATGAGGCATTATGGATGTGATTATATGTTATTCTACTGTATTGACTTAGATAGGTTCTATTGACTCGGTTCTCCTACGTGTGCAGGATTTTGGACCTCGAGGATGTAGAGGCATCGATGAAACCCTTGGAATCCAGATCGATTTAGGGAGTGGACTATTGGTTATTATTATTGTATATATGAAATATGCACATATGATTAGATATTATGATTATGGATCTCATTTATGACATGATTCGTTGATGATGCAGGTTGACGATAGCTTGTCGATCGAACTCAAATGTGGAGTAGAGGGGTCATGCATGACTACTAAAAACATTGAGGGAGAGGTGTGGATATCAGTCTTACCCCAACCTACTAGAACTCCCATTGTGGATCGAACTTTAGGTTAACGACTACCTAGTTCGAGAAGACCCACGATGTCATGATAGAAGACTGCGATAGTTCCTCATGATGATTCTAAGGGGCGTGCAATAAGGCAGGGGCCCTATTCCTTAGTGGCCTTTAGTCTCCTACAAGATCACCTAATAGAGTATTGACTCCAGGGGTTTTTGATGTCTACCAAGTCATTTAAGAGGAAAGTGGCACCCTTGTAGAATGAAGTGCATCTTGAAGGTAGGTTTGCTACCAGAAAATATAAAAATGTCTAATCCGTTTTTATAAGTGTTTTACTTTTAAGGTCGTTGTTACTCAAAAGGAAAATGGCGTGGACAATATGGTGTTTTGACCAACTTGAAAGTCATGCAAAGAGATGAAGAGGAAATCTTTTCATTTCGATGAGATCTATGCTACGAGAAGGAGAAAACATTTATCATTCCCATATGCACAATGTCCCAAAATTTGAAAACTCATCAATATCAATATCTTCAAGAAAACATACAAAGAGACTGTACACCAGTACATGATTCATGGCCCCCTCGGCCATGAGGGGGAAATGTTTTCAGAATTTAAGACCAAAAAATGCCAAGAATCATGCAATTTTGCTACTTCAAATGCAAGGATGCTCCCAATCTAATATAAAGCAAGAAATTAAATATTTTTGTTTCAAAAATTTTACTAAAAGAAATAATGAACTTTCTTAAAGCAAAGAAATCCAAACTAAAATTTTTATTTTAAAGTGAACTATTCAGAAGAAATCTGATCTTTCCCTAAACAATTCTAAAGAAAACACACACTTTGTAATTGAAAGACACTCAAAGAAAGAGACTAATCCTTCAAAACCAAACAAAGCAAAGATGGCTAAAAGAAAATCAAAGAATGTCAAGAAGACTATAAACAGATCAATATAGGCTGCAGAAGTTCAACTGAGTTGATCAAAGAAAAATTGGGCATCAAAAGATAACAAGACCCAATCCAAAAAATTTTACAAACAAGTTCGCAAGCCAGGAGTATATTACAGTGCGAAAATTAGGAATTCTTGTAGTCTAGACACTGGCAGAGTGCGAGAAGGTCGCACTGGACTGAATAGTAGGGTGCAAAAATCAATGGTTTTCACAGGTTATAGAGAGGTACAGTGCGAGACTGTTTGTAATCAAGGAAAATTTGGAAAAAGGACAAAACTTTTATTCCCCAGTATGGTTGCCAATTTTGTTATTAGATAAATCGGTAGGTGTAGACACTAACTGATCTCCCTAGATCCACCTAGATCTAGAACAAAACATACCAGAACATGACACTTTCTGTAAGTTTTAGATATTGAATTTACTAACTAAAGAGGGATGGGTGACATACTGTTTAAACGTCACTTCCTCTCACCATCACCATCCTATCTTAGTTCCAACAATCATACAATGATGAACCTCCAAAAGAACGCAACCAACCAAAGCGATAGTAATAGTATGAACTCAATTAAAACCTATGTATGTGATCAAGGAATCATACAATAAAACACAACAAGATTTATAGGAAAGAATCATATTAAATGTGAAAGAGATATTACAACCATGGCCTTGATTTCGTAAGTTCCCTTCCAATTGTCCTTCATTCCCCACACACTTCCACTCCAAGAATTATGAGAGCATAGATTTGATAATATTCACAATTTATCTTGAAAAAATGGCTCATCTAGCCAAGCTAACAATCTCCAAAGCTCAATCCAATCCAAGCTCCAAAATAAAAATCTCCATAATCTAACTTTATCCATGAGAGATCCTCTCCTTTTATAAGTTTAAGAGGATCAGGTGAGGAGGTTAGGATGATCCCAATAAATCATAAAGCGAGTAAGATCCAAACCATTCAGATGCCACCTCACTATGGATGTTTCTCCTTCTAGAAGCATCAAGAAGATGCTTTTTTTTCCCACATATGAGCATTTTATCACCCTGCCTATATAGCAACCTGAGAACACTTCGTGACCCAGCTATGGTGCAGCCAACAAAAATCATACTTTTCACACCCTACCTATATAGAAACCTGCAAACATCCTCTTTAATAGGGTTTTTACAAAGGAGAATGCAACTTCTTTTCTCAGGAAAAGTTCTTCTACCTTCTTTCTTTGGGAACTCAGGCCACTGACACCTTTGAAGGCAACCGATAGGTTTACATCATTAACGGTCATAGGGATGATGAAAATAATGTGTAACAAATAGACTCTTCTTATTCTATGGACAACGATATTGAATATTATTTCCTTCTCAACTAGGATATCAGCCAATCACTGAAGTATAAGTTTTCTCCACTTGTACTTCTTTTGGCATCAACACATCCTACCCAATTCACATCTGCATATGAAACTAGAGATATATCATTCCCTTTTGGATACCATAATCCATACTATTTTTTTCCTTTGAGATATCAAAATATTCTCTTTACTACCATAACATGTGTTTCCTTTGGTGATGCTTGGAATCTTGCAACATGTCGAATTGATTGCATCAAATCCAGTTTTGATCCCATCACATTTATTAAACTACAAGTCATCCATATGTAGAGTCTTTCATATCCATACTTGGATATATCACATTTTGTCAATTTGCAATTGGTCTGCATGGGAGTACTTATGGGATTTTAATCTACCATTCCAAACTTCTTTAGAATTTATTTGATATGCTTGGTTTGGGAGATGAAAATAAATGTATGTAGCTCACATATCTAGAGTCCCAAAAATAAATACAAATCACCAGGTAATGACATTTCAGATTCATTATGCATGTCTATAGAAAATTTGTGACCCATCCTTTCATCATTACTTCCAAAAATAATGGCATAAACATAAAATTCAATTATCAACAAATTATTTTGATTTACCTTTATCTAGATATTGTTGTTTATGTTGCCTTTCCTGAATGCTTGATTTTGTAAGTACTTGTCCAATCTTCAATACCATGCTCTGGGGGCTTGTTTGGGTCCATATAGTTCCTTATTCAATGTGCAAACATAATATTCCTTTTCTTATAGTATAAATCCTTCTGGTTATTCGATGTAGACTTCTTCTTCTAGTTCTCTATTTTAAGGAAGGTTGATTTTACATCCATATCATATACTTTGATTTTCTTCGAACATGCATAAGCCAGGATCAATTTTATTGCTTCCATTTTGGAAAATGGGGAAACCATTTCTTCAAAATATTTTCCCTCAACCTGAGTGTATCCCTTGCATACAAACCTTTCTTTGTTCATGGTTACATGTCCATCCTCGTTCAACTTGTTTTTAAATACCCTTTTTTGCACCAATCACATTCTTATCCTTAGCCCTTGGAACAAGTTTCCATGCTTCATTATTCTCTATCTGATCCAGTTCTTCTTCCATATCTTTGATCCAATGTTCATCAATGTTGGATTATTCAAAACATTTGGGTCCAACTGAGGAAAACAATGATAAATGTCTTTTTTTCGGTGACATAATTTCCTCTGAGTTTCAACGCCTACATATTTATTCCCAATGATTTGTTCTGATGGTTTATTTTTATACACTCGTTGGCTAGGATGTTTGGGAGATATATGAATATTTTGTTGGTCATATTCCTCTTGCTATGATTTTGGTTTCTCTTCTTATTCTAATTCTTCTTTCAAATACTCATCTTCTACCTACTCTTCTGAGTATTTTATTTCTTGTTTGGACTTTCGTACATTGACCTCGTCAATATGTACATTGATTCTTTCCACTATTATCTTGATTCTCATCTTGAAACAATTGTATTCTTTTATTTTTCTTGAGTACCCAAAAAATATTCCTTTGTCAACTAGGGAGTCTAATTTTCCAATCCTTACATATTCTCTTTTGATGTAGCACATTCTTCCAAACACTTTAAAATGCTTAAAAATTATCGGTCTTCCATTCCATAGATCATAAGGAGTCTTATCACTATTAGTTATGAGAATTATTATGTTCAAGTTATGAATTGTTGTATGTACTTCTTGTGCCCAAAATATGTCACCCAACTTGGAATATTTCAATATGGTTCTAGCCATCTCCTATATTTTCATGTTCTTTCTTTCAACAACTATATTTTGCTGAGGTTTCCTAGCTGCTAAGAATTTCCTTTTTATCCCCTATTTTCCACAAAATTTTATGAATTATTTCGATGTGAATTCTCCACCATTGTATGATCTAGAGAATTTGATTTTCAAGTCTTTCCCTATTTAAACCATCGCTTTATATATGTTGAAGTGCTCAAATGCCTGTGACTTCTTCTTGTGAAAGAAACCTGCAACCATTCTTATGTAGTCATCAATCATTAGAATGAAGTAATGTTCACCATTTAATCTATTTTTTCTCATTGCTCCACATTGATAGGTATGTACAATATACTATGGTTTTTTCATTGAGTACTCTTTTGATTTGAACTTGGTCCAGGTCTGTTTTCCCTGATGACAATGCTTACATAGAGTATTCATTGGCTTTGGAATTTCAAGCATTTCTCTTACTGCTTCATTTCTGTTAATTTTGACAAGATTGTGAAAGTGAATGTGATCCATTCTTCTATTCCATATCCAAATTTCATTTTCCTTTCCTAAAAAACAACTTTCCTTTCCAATTTCATTCAGAACATATATATTGTTCGGAGACCTTATTGTTGTCACCAATAACCTGCCTAATCCTTCTTTCCTTATTTCACATTTCTCTGAGTCAAACCAAATTTTGCGTCCTTGATCGCACATTTGACTTACACTCAAAAAATTGTACTTCATACATTTAAATAGTAGAATATTTTATTCCATGACATCTTTGCTTCCAAGATTAGTTGTTCATCTACCTATAATTTTAGCTGACTGATTATTTCCAAATGAAACTTGTCCATATTTTTCTTTCTTTAGAGTTAGAAACATGTTCATGCCACCTATCATATGATTTTAAAAACCACTATCCACATACCAATAACTTTTCTTGTGTTGGGATTATAGAGAAAATAAGCATTAATTATTCTTTCTTTTCCATATCTCTTATGGTTCTTATATTTGACTCTTAATGTTCTACTTTGATTGCTTGGGCAGGATAGTCAGTCTATAATTATTTTCTATGTGACCAAAATTGTTGCATTTGTAGCATTCTACTTCATTTCTCAATGAACCAAAACTCTTTGGTTTATATTGTATTCTTCATAAGAACTTCTAGGATAGATGTTATTTAAGTACCCTGCATTGTTGCTTATATTCTTCGCATAGGATCTGCAGTTTACAACTTTATGTCCAAAATTAGCACAATTAAAACAATGAACATAAAAGAATATTTGATACCTAGGAAGACATGATCTTATTTTTGATGCACTCCTTCTGAATTTTTCTTCTCGAGTCTTCCTTATTTCTGGAATCTTCTTCTTTGGGGGTATGAATTCTTCCTCCTTGAAAACATATTTGACAATCTCTCCATAGTTGTTTTTTCCTTCTTCATGTTTTGTTGTCTTGGAGATTGGTCCTTTATCATTATGTATTTCATTGTATCCTAGTCTATATTTTTCATTTGATGGTCTTTGACTACTAATTATTTGATCCAATATTATCGTTCTCTCCTGCTGCAAATCTTTTTTCTGAAGATATTTTTTTAAAGAGATTATTCCTACTTCCAAGCTTCCAATCGTTTTGTCCTTTCCTTCTAACTGAATTCTAAGTATTTCCTCAATTATGTTTTCTTTTTCTATTTGATTTTTTAGATGCATCATCATCTTCTCTAGTTCTTCAAAGTTTGTATTCTCAGATCCCTCTTTCATTTTTAACTTTATCTTGAGTGATTTTTTTTTTCTTTCTTTCATTCCTAAGTTCTTCTAATGCATTAATTATCTCTAATATTAAATTTACTTCGCATTCTTCTTTGGAATCATATTCTACTTCCATGAAGAGTACTCTTTCTGAATCACTATCACTATCATTATCCTCCTTGTCTCATGAAGAATTGCCCTCCTTTGAGAAGACAATTGTCTTGAAGAATTTATTTTTGTTTATTCTCTTGTTTCCCTTTTGATATTTATTTTCCCTTTTATAATCTTCTTATTCATTTCTGTCTTTATTCCTATGAGAAAATTTATAATAAAAATTACCAATACCAACAAAATTAAAACATTTCATTGGAATCACACATTTGTACTTGTCGGTTCCTTTCTTTAATTTCCTTACAAAGTTAGCCATGTCTTCATCTTCATCTACATAATCACTACAACTGCAAGTTGGTTTTAAATTTTTCTTATGCTTCTTCTTTTTCATATTGGATTCCTTGAAAGTTTTTTCCTGTGTGATTGGGTTCTCCTGTACTTTTCTCATTTCATAGGTTGTAAATGTTCCATGTACCTCATTCATGTTCAATGTACCAAGATTTTGTTTTTATTCTTGGGATGATATTTTAGAATCATATATCATAGTAATAGACCTCAATAAATTTTGAACAACCAATGATCCATCAAATTCTACTCCCAATCCTTTAATAGTGTTAACTTTTTTGTCAACTCACAAAAGGTAGGTTTCAATGTCTTCATCTTTCTTCATCATCAATTATTAAAACTTAGCTCTGAAAATTTGAAGCTTAGTTCCCTTTACCTTGACATCTCATTCTTAAATATTTTGGAGTTTATCCAAAATATCCTTTGCACTATCACAATGCATAACTTTGACAAATATTGAATCAACTAGACTTCTTAGAGTAGTACCTTTAGCCTTCGAGTTTTTTTCTCTGACTTTCTTTCCATCTATACTGGTTCGGGGAGTGGTTGGTGTTGTATAGACATATACTACTGATTTCAAAGCATCAAATCCATGAGCATGTAAAAAAAATTCATCATTTTATTCCGAAAGGTATAGCTCTTACCGTCAAACATTGGTGCTCCAATCTTAGTGTATTCCATGATATCCTTCCAGTGGAGAGACAACTTATTGAAGGACCTTCTCTTATAACAATTGTTGGAATATTAAGGTGGGGTGAAGGAATATGAGAATAATTAGTACTTTTAATCAAAATATAGAACCTTGAATAAATATTATGATAATTCAAAGTATCATCAACAAAATAAACATCATATAAACACAATACACCAAACTTTTACGTTAAAACCTAATGCGGGAAAAAACCTAGGAATGATTTTATTGTTTATCAAAGAGTAAATTCATCGGAAGCACCAAAATCTTATTTCTCTAGCTACAATTGGAAGGAGGCTTCATCCCCCTATTTACAAGATGAAACCTAAATAAGTCTCCAACTCCCTATGTTCTCCAACACCAATCGGAAGGAGGCTATAACCCACTTTTCCTTTCCCCTTCCAACTGCCTTGAAAGATAAATGTAGACCAATATGTCACTACCTTTTTCACTGATGACCTATTGTTCTTGATGTATATGATATTTCTTTTGTTTCTACTAATATCAATATCTCATCAAGACTACAACCAGACACACCTCATACTAGGATTCACAAGAGAGTTCTCCAAATCAAATGCTTATGAATAACTAAGACATACTTGTTCCTGATTTATTCAAAATATTCACCCTAACAAAAATAGGAAGATATACCTTTAATCCTATAGCTAACATGATATTTATAACCCTAATATTCAAAACATTTCCTCACAGGTCCACGATTTTATGCATTGTCTACTCGTGGGTATATGCACTTTTCCTCACTGTAGCCCATGGATATCAACACTTTTCTTCCTGAAACCCATGGATATCAACACTTTTCTTCCTGAAACCCATGGATATCAAGTAATTTGTGTCTAAAACCTTTTATTTGTACTCTCAGATCCTGCAAACTTCTCACTTCACTCAACTTCTTTGTCTTTGACTGATATCTCTAACCTGTATTCTCAGAAGTGATACACATAAGTGATTTTCCAATTGAGTCTTCTCCATTTTTTAATGAGGATATCATGAAGATATGCAACTTCCACGCAACTCATGATGACATGCAACTCACATACAACTTGTTATCCTATGTTGATGGTTACTTAGACATTCAAATTACATGAAACTTGTTATCTTATTTTTACAGGTACTTTAATTCAACATGAAACTTGTTTAATGGTTGACATCAATGATAACCAATCTTCCAACAACTAAACTTTTGACAATTAACCTGTTTCAACAATTAATTAGTCCTTGCAATAATTAATCTTTCAACACACTATACTCTTGTTTTCTTACTCATATAGAGTTATACTCTATCTAGAAGTATGTTGTAGTAAGATAATTCCCAAATTAATAATAGCAATAATTGTGTAGGATTTTCACAACCTTTATGCAAAAGGGAGTGTTGTGTGAAAAAATTTCCCTTATGTTTATTGATGGAAACGCACCCCTTGCTTTGCCTCAACAAACTAGAATTTCCTCTCTGCCCTCTTGGCAGTTCTTGAGATCTCCAGTTGATCCCATTTCATTCTCTTCACCGAGAATTTTTCCAGTCTCTCGTCCACATACCTGAACCATTTCTTTAGGTCCGTCGAGGTTTTCAGCATACCTCAACCATCCTCTTGAAAGCCTACGCTGTCTTCTAGCCATCAACTCCTTCACTGGCCATTTTGCTTTTTCCTTCCTCATGGGCCATTCATATACCCATCTCAGCTTAGTATTTTGCTGCATCCACAGTTCAAGCTTTTCCATTTATTTCTTTATATCAGCGAGCTCTTCATCTATATATTCTTGGCTCCATAGCTCTGAGGTTTTCCTTCCAGCATATCTACGGCTTTCAGTAGGCATGTTGTTTTCCCTGTCTGCTCCCCTGGAAAACCTGTTGCTGTCACTCTACAATCCTGAGTGCTTCAACTTCTTCCTACAGTCCTCCTGACTGTATTCTGAATTGTTGCCTACCTACAATCAAATCCTTACAGAGTTTTAGTACTCTGTCTTCTTCCATTTTCCTCGCTTCACCTGAAATATACAAGTGAAGTCCCCACTCTGATACCACTTGACGTGTATCTAAGTGCGCTTTACCTCTTATGCCTCCCTCACATGAAATATACAGACAAGAATCAAGCTATGATACCATAACTGACGCAAATGCACCCCTTGCTCTACCTTGGCAAAGGCCTCTGCGCTGACCTTCCGGTCTTAAGGATCGTTTGAATTCTAACTTCTAAGCTAGAGTGGCTCTTTCGATTCCCACTGGAATATCAAATTCCTGATCCACAGGTCATTCCTTTTTCCTCACGGCCCCAACATGACCATGAACAATTTCCCCACAGGAAATGTGATTTTGGGATTCGGGGTTTCTTGTTTCCCGATGACGAAAATCCCTTGTCCTCTTGATTTTTCTGATTTTTGATGAGCCAATTCGCCGATATGGTTCCTTACGTGTTAGCCCACCTGGGTAAACTCCTGTTCCACGTGACCGTTATCTCACAAGACCGCAGCCTTATCTCCTATTGGGGTTTTGGGCTTCCAAATCCCGATGTGATCCAACTTCCGTTAACCTTCCGGGCTAGACTTTTGGTCCACACGACCTCCCCTTATATGACCGCAGCCATACTTTTTATCGGGATTCAGGGTTTCAAAGGTTGAAATGTATCAAACCTCTTGTCCATGGAATCCCCGATTTCCTGATGCTCGATTTCCTGATTAATGACTCTTCCTTTCGGGCAATTTCTCGATTTCTTTTATCTCCTCCACGCATCCCCTCAAGATGGATGGTCCTAATCACCTCTCACAATTTTGGGACTTTTGATGCTCTGGAAGTCTTGTCCTCAAGATTCGTGAAATGTTAAACCCCGATGCGTCGATTTGATTTTTCTATCGGGACTTTCCTTGATAGTCTGGATCTCCGGCATGTGTCCCCAATAGATGGACGGCTCTGATTCAATTCGAGGTTTTTACCATAAAGAAAACTGATCCCTTGTCCTCAGGATTCGTGGTCTACCAAATACCGATGTGCCAATGGACTCTCCCCTTTCGGGACTTTTCCCGAGCCCTTGGATTTATGCCACGCGTCCCATCAAGATCGATGGTTCTGATTCAGCCTCAGGATATCGCGACTTGCGATGTCTGATGACACACTTTCTTTGTCAACTTGAAACCTTGATCACTGAAATACCGATGGTTTCTCGATTTTTGCCACGTGTCCTCCTATGATGGACGACTCAAATTGACTCTGGGATTTTCACTATGAAAATTCTCGATCTCCTGTTATCGTGACTTCCGATTTCACGAATGTTGATATTTCGATGGCCATGCCTCTCATTGGGACTTTCAACCTCTTGTTCACAAAGGTAAACCTCATGCATCTCCTGTCATATCCGACAACTGATGGGTAATTGGACCAATATCCAACAGCCTAGATCTGTTCTTCCTGTCTGCTTACTCCAGAGGATAAGCCCCGTGCATCTTCACCTGATCCAATGGTTGATGGGTATCTAAGTGAGATATGACGACTGGCGATCTCCTCTTCTGTGCGCTCGCTTTGATGCTCCATGGACGTGAAAACCTTCCAACGGTCCATATCTCTTCGGCTGATCTAACGATCGATGTTGCTCACTCCTGAGCTTCTACACGCTTCTTCCCAAATTTGGGAGGATGTTAAATTCTCAAATGCCTCAACCTTTTCCTTGTCTCTGCGAACTCCATGACTGTGAGCTTTTGACTGCACATGTAAAAATGCTGTCCCTCCTAAGCTTATTTTCAAATCCTTGAAATTTTTTTACTTCTTCCCCTCTACAGAGTCTCCACACACACAAAATGTTATCTCTCCTGAGCTTCTCAACCACTCAGTTATTTAAGGAAATAAATCCTTTTTCCTTTCTCCCTTAGATGGAGAAATTGGATGCCCTCCTGGCTATCCTTCTACTCAAGCAACCTTTTGGTGAGTCTGCAGGGTGTTCATCAACTCTGTGAAGATCCTTCAGTGGATTCTTCCTCTAAATTCCAGAACTCAAAAGAGTTCTCTTCTCCCTATGCATGTCTGCACACCTACTCAATGCCCACCTGGCAAAGTATCTTTTCACAGAATGTCCAGCAGTTCTATCCTCTGTGCACTCCTTTCACCTTCTCAATGCCCACTTGGAAGAGCTCTTCAGAATCCTCAGTGACTCTGGTTTTTCTTTCTGAACTCACAACAGATTTCTTCTCAATGCACCACTATGCCTATGCTCAATGCCCACTTGGCAGAGCATCACAGAACTCCCCAGATATTTTGTCTGCAACTGTGTTCTTCTCCCACAGCCTTGCCTCCTGAGGTATTCAGAAACCTCATAGGTCTTTTCTTGAGTTGTTTATTTTAGCTATGTGCCCACCTGGCACGTCCTTGTCTGAATCCACAGAGTTCAGAAGTGCCTCAGTGCATTGGTATCCAGAGACCGCAATACTCTGTCATGCCCTCCTGGAATGAAACCTCAAAGAAAATCAAGCCTAAAAATCAAACACACTCCTACAAATTGAAACCTACAACATACATCTATAGCATATAAGAACACTCACAGACATTCATTCAACACAGAATATATGTAGGAAAAACTTCTTCTGTTGTATTAAATGGAAAATTCCTGTATTTACAAGGTGTTCCTGAGCACGGCCTATAACAAGGTCTCGACTCTTCTCTCTTATCATTCTACTACTCTCTCTACTACAAAATGAGATACAATTGATCTTTTTACATGAGGGGATCTTCGAGCTCTTCCCTCCAATCTACCTACCCTGTTTAATTACATTGAATGGGCTGTCTAGTCCACTATCTGGATCTAGATCTCAGCCTTACAAAACATTAAAGGTCTTCTTATCTACAGCCTGCACAAAGGCACGACTTCACAACTCAATAGCTTAAACATTAAATTACATTCAATTCAAGTTTTAAATGAGGATTGCACCTCTCTTTAACACACGACTTGAATTCACTGACGTGGTTGGCTGGCTAGCTGGCTGATGTGGAGAGATGCTCCTGCATCACTTATTTGTTGTTATATTCCTTTCCTTAGGGTTAGGGTTTTTATGGTTAGTACAAACAAGGTTTCCCCCTATGATATAACTCTTTGATATACGTGTAGGTTCGAAAATCGTACTCAACCCAATATCTCAGGGAACCAGTTAAGGTGGATTGATCGTAGCTTAGTCAAACTACCCAATTACTCAGGTACTAGAGAGTATATTCCTCAATGTTGTTCTCAACGTCAATATAGAAATCAAATGGTCGATCAATTGATCTAGAGTTGGATTTAGGAGACCTATGGGACTTCCCATATACTTTATAGTACGTGAGAGTGATGTCCATGTAAATATTATGTTTGATGCGGTGCTACTATAATGGGTACCATCATGGGTTATAAAGGTTTCCATCAAGGTGAAACGATTGTTTCAAGTAACCTCATGAAACTGTCTATATTTCCTTCATGTAGTATTCCCCATATGAATTTTTACACACTCAATGATATATCTCTATTCTTTGAAGACGCTAGCAGTACATGTCTCTACCCTGAAAAAAATTTCCACAATTTTTGCAAAGAAAGTGATTTGATACCACTTGCAAGGTACCAGATGTATTATAATAATTCTTGAGATAACAGTTTCTCATGCCTTCTACTATTATTTATACTAATTATATCTTATAAAGAACATTCTAGAGGAAGATATTTTTAGAAGAGAAATATTCTATTAAGTCTTCTTACATTAGACTTGTTCACATTATTAAATAGTCATTATTAACTAATATCATCCTTTATTTCATAGAAAATATATTATTCTACCTACATGATAGGTTAGGGAGGTTAAGTCCATAACAACTCACTTAACTTACCTAAGAAATGCTAGCATGTCTAGCTAATCTTAGCATAACATAACCTTTCCCAATATAACCTAACCTAACATATCCCAACCTAGTGTACCCTAACCTATCATATCCCATCCTATCGTACCCTCACCTAACCTAACTTTATTTGCCTTATCTTACCCTAAACTACCCTTTCGTACTCTAAACTAGGCTAGTATACCCTTTCCCACCCAAGGCTAGCCCAGTGATACACTACTCTACCTAAGCCTATCCTATCCCAATGTATCCTGCCCTACCCTAGACTCAAATTCCCTAGCCTAACCTAGCCTGTCCTATTCTAGTTTCACCTAACCTAACCTAGTATAACCTATCCTAACCTAGTCCAATCCTAGTGTAGTGTATCCTCACCTACCTATCCTAACCTAGTCCAATCCTAGTGTAGTGTATCCTCACCTACCTATCCTAACCCAACCTAACTTAAACTACCTTGATGCTAATTACCTTAACTTACCGTACCTTACCCTAGACTACCCTACACTAACATACCCTAACCTAACCTACCCTATCATACCCTAACCCAAACCAACCTAGCTACCTAAACCTAAGCTAGCCAAACCTAACCAAAATGAACCTACCCTAACCTAGCCTAGCCAAGGAAACCAGCCCTAACCTATCCCACTCTACCCTAAACCTTCCCTTACCTAACTAAGCCTATTTTAGAATATTGTCACCTAACCTAAACTATATTATAATATACTAATCTAACCTAACCTACCTTAATCCCACACTTACCTAACCTGACCCAACTAGCCTAGCTTAGCCCACCACAACATATCCTAGCCTAACCTACACTAATCAACCCTAGACTAACATAATGTAACCTAG
The DNA here is from genome assembly GCA_032191745.1 of Picea mariana. Classification (NCBI taxonomy): domain Eukaryota; kingdom Viridiplantae; phylum Streptophyta; class Pinopsida; order Pinales; family Pinaceae; genus Picea; species Picea mariana. The sequence goes on along the minus strand of JASDQU010173352.1, from coordinate 1,723 downwards.
CATAACCTAAACTATATTATCATGGACACTTAGCCCTATCTTAACCCATACTAATGTATCTTATCCTATCCTAATTAACCTTGAATTATCCCAACCTAACTTACCATATTCTAAACTAAGATGACCTATTATAACCTTGTCTATCTCAGATTAATCTAGACTAGCCTAGCCTAGGTTAAATTCACCTAGTTTTGCTTAGTTTGGGCTAACATGGCCTAGGCTTAGCCTTGACTATACGAATTGACTCTAACCTACCCTAAACTAACCTAATCTAAACCTAATCCTAACCTACCCTAGCCTACCCTAACTTAGTCTACTCTAGCCTAGCTTAGCATAACTTAGCCTAACCTAATATAAACCAGATTAACCCATCTTTTACTATATTAACCTTCATTCATAAGCCTATTCTACCCTTCCCTAAATAATCCTATCCTATCCCATCATATCCTAGGCTAACCTATTCAACCATAACATATCATAGTCAAACATACCCTAGCCCAACCTATACTAACCTAGTTAGGCTTGAGATAACCTATCCTACCCTAAACTAACGTAATCTAAACGTAATCCTAACCTACCCTAGCCTACCCTAACTTAGTCTACTCTAGCCTAGCTTAGCATAACTTAGCCTAACCTAATATATACTAGCTTAACCCATCTTTTACTATATTAACCTTTGTTCATAAGCCTATTCTACCCTTCCCTAAATAATCCTAGCCTAGCCCATCATATCCTAGGATAACCTATTCAACCATAACATATCATAGTCAAACATACCCTAGCCCAACCTATACTAACCTAGTTAGGATTGAGATAACCTAGCCTAGCCTAACCTAATCTAGACTAACCTAACTTAATGTAGACTAGTCTAACATAACATAAAATAACCTGTTAAGAACCAAATATCAATATAGCATAGAAAAACCTTAGAAAAAGTACTCAACGCCTTGAAAAAGAGATAATTTCAGATAATAAGCCTCTTCGAGGGGGAAACCTCCTTTTACCCCACTTAAATGTTCAAGTACAAGATGATTCAAAATGGAAATGTCTCCATGGTATATATAGGAGACTAGGAGGTATAATTACAACTAATGGCCTAAAGCCGACATAAATAAAATAACATTACTAATCTAATATGCCCCAATTAAGGGTTAATGTGCAAGCCGACATAAATAAAATAAAATTACTAATCTAATATGCCCCAATTAAGGGTTAATGAGCCAATATTAGGGATTAACATGCCCCTCCCCTTGAGACAAGTGTTGTCCACAATGCTTGAGTAACTCTGGATGCTTCTGTATAAAAGACTCATCTTCCCAAGTTGAATCTTCAGCCGATAGTTTCCTCCATTTAATGAGATACTCTGAAATGGATCTATTCCTCAGTTGGAGAATTCTTGTGTCAGTGATGGCTTCAGGCTCAAATATGATTTTTCCTTCCTCGTCAAGTTCTGGAAATACAGTTTGAACTGGGATCTTGTCCCCTATAACCTTTTTTAAGCATGAAACATGGAAAACTGGGTGTACTCGTGAAGATGCAGACAGCTCCAATTTGTATGCCATAGTACCAATCTTTTGCAATAACTTATAAGGGCCATAGTACTTTGGTGATAATTTTTTATCCTTCTTGGCTTGCTTGAGGGACATTTGTTTGTATGGTTGTAGCCTTAAAAATACCTAATCCCCTACTTCAAAACTTCTTTCACTGCGATGTTGGTCTGCTT
>JASDQU010173351.1:0-17136 GCA_032191745.1 Picea mariana | reverse complement strand
GGAAGGAGGCATTAGAGCATATCCCCCCTTAATGACAACTTCCTGAACTCCTAACATAGATCGAAGTTTGGAAAACTTCGCTTCTATAAGAGACTTTCTGAAAATTTCTACAAATTGATCTTCTGTAGGGAAAAAGAGCACTTCAGTAACTTGATCATGGATGAGATTTCTGATGAAGTGCATGTGTAGATCGATGTGCTTGTTGCGCTGATGTTGAACTGGGTATTTTTAGTGTGTTTCTTTAGTATGCATTAGTATGCATTTGTAGTTAGGAAATCTGACGGTCACGATATGTTCTCGACATAGAATGATCCGACAGTTCATACTCGCCTCGATCTTAACGACTATTGATCCATGGATTAACACTCGATTGGTCCATGATATCTATTTAAAGAGCATGGAGGGTCATTTTTCGATGATCGATTGTGAGAAACTCTCTTGTAAAATCTCTATGTAATCCTTTTCTTTTGCATTAATAAACTGCTCCAAGTGGCTGTGTTGACTAGGGCCGTGGATGTTTCCCCATGGGGGTTTTACCACGTGAAAACATCAGTGTGTTGATCTTTCATCTTGTTATGTGATTGGTTACTGAAGGTGTTTGTCCTTTTTTGGAATACATGTGTTGTCAAACATGGTATTAGAGCCTGTTTGAAGACCCTCTCATGTTGTAGATCAATATCGTGAAGCCGAGTTGCCTCATCTCCATTTTCTGTCATTTTCGTACATTTCTAGGCTATGAGGACTATTCCATTGCATACAAAGCACTTGTTTCATTTAGGAACACTTTTTGTGCTCTGGACACACAAAAAGTGTTCCTGAATGAGTGGTTACTGAAGGTGTTCGTCCTCTGTTGGAATCCCAGATATTCACCTCCATTATCTGATCTTGAAGAAGGCATTAGAGCTGAAAACATAACCTATGGAGGTTATGTTTTCATCTCTAATGCCTCCTTCCTTCTCCTATTGTGTCAACATTGTAAATCCTTCAATTCTATCCCAAAGTGTTCTTAAGGGGGGATGTTAGGATATTTAGACACTTGGGAATTAGTTAAGAACTAACTCCTTGCTTCCTTTTGTGTTAACCCATGGATTCGAGCAACAACATCTGACCAGCCTTTGGTGTGACAATCAGAGTGCCATCAAGCTCACCAAAGACCCAATTCAACATCAACACAACAAACACATCAAGCTACACATGCAATTCATCAGAAAGCTCATCCATGATCAAGTTATTGAAGTACTCTTTTTCCCTACAGAAGATCAAGTTGTAGACATTTTCGCGATCGAGGAGAGTATGAACCGTCAGATCACTCTATGTCAGGAACATATCGTGATCGTCAGATTTCCTAACTAAAAATGCATACTAATGCATAATAAAGAAACACACTTTTACCTAATGACATATTAGACCAAGTAGTTCTTAACTAACTCCTAAGTGTCTAAATATCCTAACATCCCCCCTTAAGAACAACTTGGGATAGCATTGAAGAATTTACAATGTTGACACAATAAGAGAAGGAAGGAGGCATTAGAGCTGAAAACATAACCTATGGATCCTTTTCTGGAGGTTATGTTTTCATCTCTAATGCCTCCTTCTTAACTAACTCCTAAGTGTCTAAATATCCTAACATCCCCCCTTAAGAAAAACTTGGGATAGGATTGAAGGATTTAAAATGTTGACACAATAGGAGAAGGAAGGAGGCATTAGAGCTGAAAACATAACCTCTGGATGCGTGAGGAGCTGAAAACATAGTGAAGTGTCCTTTTGTGTTGCTTGATTAAAGAGGAAGATAATCTTGTACAACTTGGAGTGATCAGCATTGCAGCTACCTCCAAAAAAGCCGTAGTTTCCTAGAAGAAATATAAACCCAAGTATCCCAAGAAGCAACATCCTTGATACAACAACAAGAAACATAAGGGTCCCAAACCCACTTAGACAACTTCAGCTCCTAATGGTGACAAAGGAGAAAAATATAAAAATAAGAAGACTGACAAACATTGCAACTTTTGTGATAAATATGGTCATGATGAGTCTAGATGTTTCAAGAAGATGGAAGCTTTAGAAGCAACAATTAAGAATCACAATATCAATATTGATTCTACTACTTCTTCTTCTTCTCATGGACATGCACTTTCCGCTTTTGTTTTCTCCTTCAATATAACTTATACTTCTTCTTCTGATGAGTGGCTTATTGATTCTGGATCATCTTATCATATGGCTAAGGCTAACGCCATATTTTATGCTCTAAATGAATGTAACACCAAGAAAATATTTGTTGGCGATGATAGATCTCTTAGTGTTGTAGGATCTGGTACACTTCAAGTAGATAATGGTTATTTCAATGATGTATTGTGTGTTCCAAGTCTTTCTTTTAACCTTCTATTAGTCTATCAAATCACTCATTTAGGTAAAGGTAAAACCGTAGAGTTTTCACCTCACCAAGTTGTAATTAAGGATCTAAAATATCCTAAGCATGTTCTTGCAACTGGAATTGCTGATGATATTACCAGGTTGTACAAGTTTGACAACTTTGGGTCATCAACTTTTTCATCATTTTTTGTTGCTCATAACGATGACTTGAGGAAACTTTGGCATGAGAAGTTTGGTCATCTAAACTATCACTCATTGCAACAACTATGTAATCAATAAATGGTGACTGGTCTTCCTCTTGTTTCATGCAGAGATGGTGTTTTTGCCGGTTGTTTTCTCGACAAACATCATCATGACAATTTTGACAAACGTGCCTCTTGAAACGCCTCGGGCCCTTTGCAACTTGTTCACAATGATTTGTGTGGTCCACTTTCTTCTCCTTCCTTTTATGGGTGCAAGTATTTCTTAACTTTCATTGATGATTTTTCCAGACGTACTTGGGTTTACTTCTTAAAACTTGAGAGCAAAGTTTTTGACAAGTTTTTGTCCTACAAGGCCCTTGTAGAAAAACAATCTAGACATCATATTCAAATGTTAAGAACATATAATGGAGGTGAATATGTGAACAATAATTTTGCAAGTTACTGCACTACACAGGGCATCCAAATGCAACACACTATTCCATATACACCACAACAAAATGGTGTTGTTGAGAGAAAGAACCGCACATTAAAAGAAATGGCTAATTATATGATCCAATCTAAGGGATTAAGTCTAAAGTATTGGGCAAAAGCAATCAATTTTGAAAATTACATAGTCAATCGCACTCCCACAAAGGCTCTTAAAAATATAACACTGAAAGAAGCTTGGACTAAAATTAAACCAGATGTAAGTCACTTTTGTGTATTTGGCAGTATAGCATGGGCTCACATTCCTGATGAGAAAAGGAAAGCATTGTAGCCTAAAAGTGATAAGTGTATATTTGTTGGTTATTATGAAGATGTCAAAGGTTATAGACTTCTTCAACCACATTGTACTGGAATTATTCTTAGAAGAGATGTTAAATTTGATGAAAATCTCTTGGCATGCGAGCTTAATTTGGTGGTTGTGCCTTCTTTGGACTACGAGCCATCTTCGATGTTTGTTCCTTCTTTTGTTCCTATTATGGTTTCTTCTTCACATGATGACAGTGAGGATGAAAATCCACCTCCTCCTGCTCACCTTCCTCCAGATGAGTCCTTTGAACCTGAAATTGCACCAGTTCCACCGCTTCCTAGATGGGTTCATTCAACACGAGAAGCACTTGGTGGTCTTGTTGATGACCCTTCAGATTAGCATCGAACACGTTCACAGTTCCAACGAGCCTCTTCTCTTTTGGCTCAAGTTTCAAAGACTCTTGATCCAGAGACATTTTCAGAAGCTTCAGGTCTTATAGATTGGGATACAACAATGAATGAAGAGTATCATTCTTTAATGGCAAATGATACTTGGGATCTTGTACCTCTTCCAAAAGGAAAAAAACTTATCAGATGTAAATGGGTCTACATAACTAAGTATGCATCAAATGGAAGTGTTGAAAGACACAAGGCTAGTTTAGTTGCCAAAGGATTTTCCCAAGTTGAAGGAATTGACTATAATGAAACCTTTTCCCGTGTAGCCAAAATGAATTCCATCCTCCTTGTTCTTTCCCTTGCTACCTCACATAAATGGGAGGTCCATCAGATGGATGTTAAATCTGCCTTCTTCCATGGAGATTTGCAAGAAGAAATCTACATGGAACAAACTCCTGGCTATGTCCAGAATGACTCTAGCCTTGTATGTCTCCTTAAGAAATCTATTTATGGTCTTAAGCAAGCTCCCCAAGCTTGGTATGCCAAAATAGATATCTTTCTTATTGACACAGGATTCTCTAGATGTCATTCTGATCATAATGTCTATACCAAGAAAGTAGGAAGCCATCTCATAATCCTTGTCCTTTATGTTGATGACCTTATCCTTACTGGTAGTGACTCAAAAATTTTAAAACATGTGAAAACCAGCCTTAAGAAGAAATTTGAAATGACAGACTTAGGATTTTAGCACTATTTCCTTGGCCTCCAAGTTTTGCAAACCAATGAAGGAATTTTTCTTTCCCGGTCTAAGTATGCTTGTGAACTTCTTCATCACTTTCACATGGATGATTATAAACCATCCCCTTCTCCCTTACAGTCTGGAGTCAAGATTACTGCCACCTGTACTTCTCCTGAAGTTTATGCCACCATGTACCGTTAGTTAGTTGGTAGCCTCTTATACTTGACTCATCCTCATACTGATCTTTCCTTTGTTGTTGGTCTTGTTTCCCAGTATATGCAACCACCCCATGAAAGCCATTGGAAAGAAACTAAAAGGATACTTCACTATGTCTATGGTACATATTAGTTTGGGATACATTACAGTTCAAGGGGGACTCCTTTATTGGTTGGTTTCACTGATTCAGATTAAGTCGGCGACCCTGATGATCAAAATTCTACTGCAGGTTATGTTTTCAGCCATGGTTGCATTAGAAATGAAGGAAGAGCATTGCATATATCTTATTATTTCTAAGCTAGGTAGTGCATATTCTGTGTTTGAATCCACCTTTTATGCCATGAGAGAGGCTCTAGGGAAAGCTTATGAAAAACCCACTTTTGAGTCCTTTTGTGTTGCTTTGATTAGAGAGGAAGATAAGCTTGTACAACTTGGAGTGATATGCACTACAGGTACCTCCAACAAAGCCTTAGTTTCTCAGCAGAAAGATAAACCCAAGTAATCCAATAAGAAACATCCTCGCTACAACAACAAACAACATAAGGGTCCCAAACCCACTCAGACAACTTCAGCTCCTAATGGTGACAAAGGACCAAAATATAAAAATAAGAAGACTGACATACATTTCAACTTTTGTGATAAATATGGTCATGATGAGTCCAAATGTTTCAAGAAGATGGCAGATTTATAAGCAACAATGAAGAAGCACAACATCAGTATTGATTCTACTTCTTCTTCTTCTTCTCATGTACATGCACTTTCCACTTCCGGTTTCTCCTTCAATACAACTTCTACTTCTTCTTCTGGTGAGTCACTTATTGATTCTGGAGCATCTTATCATATGGCTAAGGATAAAGCCATATTTTATGCTCTAAATGAATATAACACCAAGAAAATATTTGTTGGTGATGATAGATCTCTTATTGTTGTAGGATATGGAACAATTCAAGTAGATAATGGTTATTTCAATGATGTGTTATATGTTCCAAGTGTTTCTTGTAACCTTCTATCAGTCTATCAAATCACTCATTTAGGTGAAGGTAAAACCATAGATTTTTCACCTCACCAATTTGTAATCAAGGATCTATAAGATCCTAAGCATGTTATTGCAACTAGAATTGCTGATGATATTACCAAGTTGTACAATTTTGACACTTTGGGTCATCATCTTTTTCATCAGTTTTTGTTGCTCATAACGATGACTTGAGCAAAATTTGGCATGAGAAGTTTGGTCATCTAAAATATCGCTCATTGCAACAACTATGTAATCAACAGATGGTGACTGATCTTCCTCTTGTTTCATGCAGAGATGGTGTTTGTGCTGGTTGTGTTCTCAACAAACATCATCGGGACAATTTTGGCAAACGTGCCTCTTGGCACGCCTCAGGCCCTTTGTAGCTTGTTCACAATGATTAGTGTGGTCCAATTTCTTCTCCTTCCTTTTCTAGGTGCAAGTATTTCTCAACTTTCATTGATGATTTTTCCAAACGTACTTAGGTTTACTTCTTAAAACTTAAGAGTGAATTTTTTGACAAGTTTTTGGCCTACAAGGCCCTTGTAGAAAAACAATCTGGACATCAAATTCAAAATTTAAGAACATATAATGGAGGCGAATATGTGAACAATAATTTTACAAGTTACTGCACTACACAGGGCATCCAAATGCAACACACTATTCCATATACACCACAACAAAGTGGTGTTGCTGAGAGAAAGAATCACACATTAAAAGAAATGGCTAATTGTATGATCCAATCTAAGGGATTAAGTCTAAAGTATTGGGTGGAAGCAATCAACTGTGAAAATTACATAGTCAATCACAGTCCCACAAAGGCTCTCAAAAATATAACACCAGAATAATCTTGGACTAAAATTAAACCATATGTAAGTCACTTCCGTGTATTTGGCAGTACAGCATGGGCTCACATTTGTGATGAGAAAAGGAAAGAATTGCAACTTAAAAGTGAGAAGTGTATATTTGTTGGTTATTCTGAAGATGTCAAAGGTTATATACTTCTTCAACCACATTGTAATGAAATTATTCTTAGAAGAGATGTTAAATTTGATGAAAATCTCTTGGCTTGCAAGCCTAATTTGGTGGTTGTGCCTTCTTCGGCTTGCGAGCCATCTTAGACGTTTGTGCCTTCTTCTATTCCTATTATTGTTTCTTCTTCAGATAATGACAATGAGGATGAAAATACACCTCCACCTTCTCACATTCCTCTAGATGAGTCCTTTGAACCTGAACTTCCACCAGTTCCATCACTTCCTAGATGGGTTCGTTCAACACGAGGAGCAGCTGGTGGTCTTATCGGTGATCCTTCAGATCAGCGTTGAACACATTCACAGTTCTAGTGAGCCTCTTCTCTTTTGGCTCAAGTTTCAGAGACTCATGATCCAAAGACATTTGCAGAAGCTTTAAGTCATCTGGATTGGGATACAACAATGAATGAAGAGTATCGTTCTTTAATGGCAAATGATACTTGGGATATTGTACCTCTTCCAAAAGGAAGAAAACTTATCATATCTAAATGGGTCTACAGAACTAAGTATGCATCAGATGGAAGTGTTGAAAGACACAAGGCTCGGTTAGTTGCCAAAGTATTTTCCCAAGATGAAGGAATTGACTATAATGAAACCTTTTCCCCTGTAGCCAAAATGAATTCCATCCGCCTTGTTCTTACCCTTCCTGCCTCACATAAATGGAAGGTCCATTAGATGGATGTTAAATCCGCCTTCTTGAATGGATATTTGCAAGAAGAAATCTACATGGAGAAACCTCCTGGCTATGTCCACAATGAATCTAGCCTTGTATGCCGCCTTAATAAATCTCTTTATGGTCTTAAGCAAGCTCCCCGAGCTTGGTATGCCAAAATGGACAACTTTCTTATTGACACTGGATTCTCTAGATGCCATTCTGATCCTAATGTCTATACCAAGAAAGTAGGAATCCATCTCATAATCCTTGTCCTTTATTTTGATTACCTTATCCTTACCGGTAGTGACTCAAACTTTTAAACCATGTGAAGACCATCCTTAAGAAGAGATTTGAAATGACAGACTTAGGCTTTTTGCACTATTTCCTTGGCCTCCAAGTTTTGCAAACTAGTGAAGGAATTTTTATTTCCTAGTCTAAGTATGCTTGTGACCTTCTTAATCTGTTTCACATGGATGATTGTAAACCAACCCCTTCTCTCTTCCATTTTGGAGTCAAGATTACTGCCACCTGTACTTCTCCTGAAGTTGATGCCACCCTGTACCATTAGTTAGTTGGTAGCCTCTTATACTTGACTCATACCCGTCCTGATCTTTCCTTTGTTGTTGGTCTTGTTGCTCAGTATATGAAAAAACCACATGAAAGCCATTGGAAATAATCTAAAAGGATACTTTGTTATGTCTGTGGTACAGTTCAGTTTGGGATACATTACAGTTAATGGGGGACTCCTTTATTGGTTGGTTTCACTGATTTAGATTGGGCCGACAACCCTGATGATCAGAAGTCTACTACAGGTTATGTTTTTAGCCTTGGTTCAGGACCTGTCACTTGGGTCTGTAAGAAGCAACAGGATTTTTCACTTTCTTCAGTAGAAGAAAAGTATTGAGCAACAGTAAATTCAAGTCATGAAGCCTTGTGGCTTCGAAAGATCCTTTCAGAGTTTGGATTCGAGCAGCAACATCCAACCAACCTTTGGTGTGACAATCAAAGTGTCATCAAGCTCTCCAAAGACCTAGTTCAACATCAACACAGTAATCACATCAAGCTACACATGCACTTCATCAGAAATATCATCCATGATCAAGTTATTGAAGTGCTCTTTTGCCCTACAAAAGATCTAGTTGCAGACATTTTCACAAAGTCTCTTATAGAAGCAAATTTTTCCAAACTTTGATCTATGTTAGGAGTTCAGGAAATTTTCATTAAGGGGAGATAGGCTCTAATTCCTTCTTCCTTATCCTATTGTGTCAAAATTGTAAATCCTTCAATCCTATCCCAAGTTGTTCTTAAGGGGGGATGTTAGGATATTTAGACACTTAGGAGTTAGTTAAGAACTACTTGGTCTAATATGTCGTTAGGTAAAAGTGTTATGTGAGTGGTTACTGAAGGTGTTCATCTTGGAATACCTATGTTGTCGAACATGGTATCAGATAAAATATCAACACACCAATGTTTTCACATGGTAAAACCCCTACGGGGAAACATCCAAGTCCCCAGCCAACGCAGACACTTGGAGCAGTTTATTGATGCAAAAGAAAAAGATTACAGAGAGATTTTACAAGAGAGTTTCTCACAATCTATCATCGACAAATGACCCTCCATGCTATTTAAATAGAGATCACGGACCAATCGGGTGTTAAACCACGGATCAATGGCCATTAAGATGGAGGAGAGTATGAACCGTCGGATCACTCTATGTTAGGAACATATTGTGACCGTCAGATTTCCTAACTACAAATGCATACTAATGCATACTAAAGAAACACACTAAAAAACACACTTTTACCTAACAACATATTAGACCAAGTAGTTCTTAAATAACTCCTAAGTGTCTAAATATCCTAACAGTATCCATAGGAAGGCCATTCTAAGAAAAATTGTTTTTATACTGTAACTTTGTAATATGAGAAAGATTGCAAATTCTTTCTTCCCAAGCCATTTCAAGTATTTTCCAATGCTCAGTTTTACTCTGAAGCTTGTGATAATTCAATCTTATTTTAGTAATTTTATTTTCTTCTTCAAGATAATAGTAGAAGAAAGACAATTTTGATATTATAATTTGGGGTTAACGATCTCTTTATAGTATATTATCTTTCTCTTATTCTATATATATTCATGGCACCATAATTTATCTATAAATCTAGTTGTGATATAGCTATTGAAATTATCATTATTTTGAAGAGTGTCCTCTTCTTGAATCCTCTAGTGGTTTAGCTAATAAAAAACATTCTTATGCCATCCTCTCCTAAGCCTAAAATGTCTTTTACTGTAATTTGATCTTCCAATAGTTTAACTAGGAAACAACATCCTTATGCCATATGCTCCTAAGCCACCAATGGACTTTACTAGAACTCAAAGAAATGTTAGGAAGCCCTCTATCATTCACATTAATTATCTTATGTTCATATATTAGGTAGCTAATCATAGACTTCCTCTAAATGGATAAAATCACACCTGTAAGAGGAGAACGAGGACGAGTGTATGGATAAAACACTTTTGGATTTACCCACTTTTCCTACAGGATTCTCTACAAATGTTGCAACCCTATAATTCATAGCCACAGAGGATCATTGGAGTAATTAATAATTTATTATAATAGCCTAATTTTATTAATAGTTGTAATAAATTATTAATAATAATGAATAATCATTATTACCAAACTTAGCCTCTTATCATTTTTGCCAGATTTTATTAATTAATCATTTGATAATGGTGATGATGTTACCATCCAATGAGAGCAATGTTGATCTTTCAAACCTTAATAAAGAAAAAATAATTAGTTTTGTTTTATTATGTTTTTTCTAAGCTCTGATAGCTTGTGAATAGGATAATTGATCATTGAGCTACCACTAACATAATACACCTACCCATGTAAGTGACACATGAAATGGGGAAAATAATATAAGTAATGCATCGAACATGTACATCTTGACTCATACCTATTAGTTATTATTATTTATTAAATGTAATTGTTAAATACTTTAAATTTATTATTATTATTAATTGTTGATTATAATAAATATTTTTACTATAATTTATATTAATTATGATTGGAGTGAAACCGTTATCCATTGTATTATACTTTTAATAACTAGCATAAATTCACCTTGAGTAGTATAGTGTCCCTGAACCACTTTAACCCTTGACACCTTGGTAACCCATTTGGGAAAAACAACAAGAAATGGCCTTTGTCTGGATTTTTTTTTAATGCTCAAGAATGATTACAAATTTGAGCTATACACTCTTAGACATACATTTTTTTGTACTTACTCCTTGGTTATGTTTTATATATTGTGGTTTGGATTTAAGATAATGTTAGTTTCTTATGGAGAGAGTCAGACACTTCTCTTAGTTCTTAAGCCTCACATTCTCAATGTTTAGTCTATCTACTCATGTACAATTAAATTCCCAAGCTACAACTCTCAATGCCAACTTGTGAGATTCAGCCCTCTCCTATTCTTCAATATGTCTCTTTATTACCTCCACTTCCATAGTTTCAATTTCTTTGTGGAAGGGAAATATCCCCCCGAGAATCCTTGAATATTTCACGTAAAATCCCCCAATGTAACCACCTCATATAATGGATTTTTGGAATTATGATTCATATTCACAGGGTTACTTTTCCAGTGTGGATTCCATGTGATATCTTCCAATTCATTGGGTTGTACACATGGCACCATTATATGTGGACATGTCACCTACTAGCATGGCTAGGTTATTTTTTTGTCTTGGGATCTTCTCATTTCTTTAGTCTATGAGTGGAGGCCCTCTTATTAAATGATGAGGAAGTGTTCCAGGGGAGGTAGGGAAACTATCTTTCTCTACATGCCTTGGTCCACACACACTTAGAATTTCCATTAGCTGTTTTTTTTTACCTAGCCTTAGCTCCTCATTCCAAACCTTTGTGTGACTCTTAGCCTATGAGGAGTGTGGAGTGTGGATGTAGCTAGGACTTGTTTAGATATCCATGTTCCCACAATGTTGCATATCTCTACATCTCCATGTGCCCATAGATTCGCATAGCCCTAACACTCCATGTTCTTTCAAATTGGTCTCCCCCCCTTACAAATGATGGTCCCCATCATTTGACACATGCTAAAGAAAAAAGAGACCATGAAATGTTTAAAGTAGGTACACATTTACAATTTTTCGATTTCCAATGAAGAGGGGTTTTATGTGGCTAACCCCCGATCATGGCTTTGTGGATGAACCATAACTGATTTGGCAAGGACAAGCTTGCTTCGATTGCAAATTATAAGGAGTTAAGTGTTTTGTTAACTAATAATTACATGGGTAAAAATAAATAAATAAGTAAAATTTTCACAATGCAAAATCATGATCCTTGGGGTAGGCAACCTCTTCTAACATTTCATTCATAACCTTTTATATAGCAAGAAAAATCGAATTCCATTGAATACCCATCAAAAGTATTGAAAAGGTATTCCCATCGACACAAGGAAATTATTTTATTGTGGTCCATGGAGTAAGAAAATATGTGATGAAACTCATGGTAGGGGAGTGTTATATAGCTTTGGTCATAATTCTATATGTTGTAGCTATAGGTGCAAAGTGTCCTCCGCAAATGCCTTCATGAAATTGAACAAGCACCTTTTGGGATTTTATTGAATCAATGCATCTTAGCAAAATTCCATCAAAATTTCTTCAAAAAAGTATTTAAGCAATTAGTACATACCAATTTGCCTTCACATTTAATGCCATTCTTTCTTTGTAAGGCATACCATTTGGGAATTGACCAAATTTTAGATAGAAAATGATATACTTATACCATTTTGATGTGGATGATGAAGATCTCGTTGAAATAGATATAACCCCATTTAATGCATTGGTCCCTATCATAAGTTTACATAACCAGTGTCCTTTAATTTCTTTCAATGGCTTGATATTGATATCATATTCTTGAATTTTTGCGAGCCAGTTTTCCCATTTCCCTTCTCTCAATTGTTGATCAAGGAGCATTTTAACTAGAGATGTTGGAACATATGCTATACCATGAAATGAAAAGATGTAATTTCTGAAGTGTGCCACTGATTTAACCAAATAAAGAGCCCGCTTCTCTATTTATGAATATCTCAACTCATAGTCATGTAAAGTTTTACTCATAAAACTTATTGGAAGTTCTTCTCCTTTGAGATTTATTTGTCTCAAAATAGAAGCAATGGTCTCTTCTGATGCAAAAGAATATATGATAAAATCTTGATCAAAGTTTGGACTGACAAGAAATGGAGCTGAAGTAATTGCATGCTTGATATTAATGAATTCTCTTTGAATTTCTTGTGTCCATTTAAAATTTGTATCCTTTTTCAATAAGATGTTTATCGGTTTCACAATTGTGGAATAGTCTTGGAGAAACCTCTGTAATAAATTTATCTTTCCAAAAAATGGTTGAACTCCTTTTCTTGATGTTGGAGGGATCAATTCATTGATAGCTTTAACTCTCTCTATATCAATATCAATTCCTTGTTTACTGATTATATGTCCCAAGCGTTTTCCCTCTAACATTGCAAACAAACATTTCTTGGGATTTAGAGATATTCCATACAATCTACATCACTCAAATACTTGTCTTAAATGCTTGATGTGATTTTCTCTTACTATGGAATGAATCGTAAGATTATCTTGATAGTTAGCCATAATCTTTCCAATTAAATCTTTGAAGGCATGATCCATTGCCCTATGAAAAGTGGTTCCAACATTTTTCAAGCCAAAGGGCATGCGCACGTATGCATATGTCTCCCAGGGTGTAATGAAAGTAGTTTTAATTCTATCCTCTTCTACAACCAACACTTGGCTATACCCAAAAAAAAATTCTAACATAGAAATCAGAGCTAAACCAGTTACTTGTTGCAGGAGCATTTCCATATTAGGGAGGGGATATTTATCCTTGATACTTGCTTTGTTCAAATCTCTAAATTCAACGCAAAGACGAATCTCCCCACTTTTCTTCCTTACTATAAAAGGGTTTGAAATCCATTAGGAGCGTCTAATCAGAAAAATTATGCCGGCCTTCTTCAAATTTTCCTACTCAAATTTTACCAGGGGTTTTAGTTTAGGATTCACAATCCTCAATTTTTTCTTGACCAACTTTGTTCATTCTTTCAATGGTATGATATGTTGAAATATGGATTTATCATACTCCTTGAAATCGTCATACGTTCATACAAAAACATCATAATATTATATGAGCAAAGAAATGTATTGATCAACTTCTTTCTCAGTGCAACTAATAACAAGATTCACATACTTCAGAGAATATTGAGTGTCAATATTTATTTTCTGAGTTTCCAAGAGTTTTCTAATGGACACTCCTTATTTCGAGTTGGGAATTTTAGTTTGGTCTTCTCTTGTGAAAAGAGATTCAAAATTGATAAAATCCTTTGAAAGATATACATGAATTTGATCGTCAGGACTTTCTACAGAATTGTTTGTATCAACAAGAAATTCAGCCAAATAATCATCATTTTCAAACACTTGGAGATAATCTTGATTATCAAGAACTGAAGGCCTGAAAATCCTTTTGACCTAGAATGTATTTTGATTCTGTTAATTATCAGGATTGAATAAATATGCAACAACCTCCAGTGAGTCTTCCCTCTGATTCTTATATCTTGGGATGAAAGAGATGTTAATGAACCAAAACAATTCATGAGTTCATTTACTCTTTTGGCATAGAGTTTCAATTTCTCTTTTTTTGATCTTGTACTTCTTCTTTATATTATTTATAGCCAGTTCAGAATCACCGATTACTATCAAGTGTTCAATTTTCATTTGTAATGCAAGATTCATTCCTTGTATTAATGTTTCATATTCAAATTCATTTTTTGTACAAGGAAATTCGAGTATGATGATGTGTGGATATATAATTGAATTGGAGCTCTTGAAAACAATCCCTACTCCACTTCCAAATTTGGAGCAGGCACCATCAAAAGACATCTTCCAAAATCCTTCAAAAGAATTTTCTCCTTGTTTTGAAATACTGGGATGCTCTGTGTGAAGCAAATCATAGTTTCCAATTCTAACATCAATGTAGTCCTGCACTAATTCATTTTCTTTTTTACTAAAAGAAACTGGCTTTCAAACTTCCCAAGAGAATTTCACTATTGTTCCGTCTTTGTTTCGTAACATCATACAGCTGCCATCATTCATGATGTAACATCCAATTAGTGAGCACAAATATCTTCCCAGAACTACTCTATATGTTAGAGGCAAGTCCAACGCAATAATAGTGAAAACAATTATGATATTGGGGGCTGCAGTTATCCAAGCACAAAAATATTTAATCTCCCCATATGGTGGGACCTTTCTTGAATATATTGCATAGATACTTTCTCCAGTTTCATAATACTTCGTACATCCCATTCCCATAGCTTCCATTACTGACAAGGACATAATATTATTGGTTGCTCCACTGCCAACCAAACAATTGTGTAATACTACATCATGATTTTCGATTGTGGTGTAGAACAGAGGGACCTTACCCCTTGGTTTGACAACTAAAAGATTTTGTTGAAGCTTGGAATTTGTTACAGTGACTTCAATTCTCATACTTGGCTGATCAAAATCTAGACCAGGGGTCAAATTTTAGCCCAAAAATCAAAGTTCTTGGAATTGCCTCAAAACGGGCGAGAGTGTAGCCCTTGTCGTCACGAACCCAACGCAACTCGTTTGGGTTCAAACGAACATCAGGAGAGAGAGATATCACGATCTGTTCAAATCGCCAACAGGTAAAAAAAATTGTGCTGACTGTACAGTCCATACAGGATGACGTGGCAGGGTCGTACGATCACGTGGCAGGGACCGTATGATCGTACGTTGACATGGCATGTGGTGATGTGGTAGTTTTCAATTGGCAGATGTGGTCGAATCGGAATGCGACACATGGCATCATTTTGGTCAATGGTAAGGTGCCACGTGGCCCAGTCATGGGCTGCCACGTGGCACCCCGATATTGGCTATTGGTTGTTGTTAAAATTGCATGGGGTCCGTGGGGGTCGAACCCCGGACCTCCCTTTTGGCTATGTGCTTTGGTAGAGTGTGGGCTACCACTAGCCCACACGTTGTTTCTTATAAACTATATGCAATATAATCTATTTGAATTCATATTATGTGATAGTCGGCGCGGGGGTCCGGGCTGGGGCCTAGCCCCAGCCCTCGGTCACAATTACGATACATACGACCATGCCCTTTGTTAAATGGCGCATGCAAGGGTTTTTAAAATAAGTAGCCCATGGATATATGCATAACCACATGTGACCACAACCAAGAGCACGTGTGTTTGAAACGGTTTGGTCCTTTTTGCTAGCTCGAGGACATATGGATGACCCTAATGTGCCCGAGAGCTTGGCGGTTAGGGGGCTAGGCGCGCCTAACCATCCTACAGTTCGCACCGTTATGCAGTTGCGCCCGGTGCTGGGTTTAAGCACATAAGAATGCGCGTTTGCTAGGTTGAAGGCACAGGAGGTGCGTTTTGGCGAACCAGAGACAACAAGCTTGAAGGAAGAGAATGGCAGGAGGCCTATCTTCTTCATTTTTTGGCCGAATGCGGTGCCGTAAAAGCCCAGCTAGGGGTTTTTGGACGTTCTGAATCCATTGGCACTGTTTTCAGAGCCATTTGAAGACTTCTTATGTAGTATTTTCATCATTGAAGTTTCAAGAATCTCCAGGGAGCTTGAAGCCCTCATTGATTGAGGTCATGTTTTGGTGAGTCCAAGTTTGTTTTCTGTGACTGAATAGTCATTTTTGGTTAATTTTTATACTCTGAACACATTGGGACAGGTTTCAGAGGCTTTTTAGGACTTTTACAAGTGTTTTTTTTCACAGAGAAGCTCAGGGAAGCTTAAGGCCACATGTAGAAGAGGTCATGCCTGGATGAGCCATGATCCATTTTCAGAGTCTTATTAGTCATTTTTGGGGTTTTTATGTATTCTGATCTCAATGGTACAATCAATATTTCCATTGGAGTTGAGCAGAATCTTGTAAAAGAATATTTGACAAATTAATCCCAGAGAGCCAAGTCCATTGAAGGAGGCTCAAGGAGATGTAGCCCAGAGAGGGGTGAACTCCTTTATCATCTTGTTGTTGTTGTGAGTTTGATGGTTTATTTGCTGCAAGTTATGTTGCTGTGTATATGTTTAAAACACATATTTAACCATTTAAAGAACATTTCCTCACACATAAACATTTACAAGAAGATGCATGAACTTAACACATAATTCATCTTGCATATTTTAACACATGAAGCAAGGTCCTGTAAAGTTTATTTTAACGAGGTAGAGGGTGCTTGCATAGAATAACAAGTTAGCCTTCTATTTTCATATCAGGTCGTATCAGAGCATATTTTGTTTTGCTCATGTATTTTCCATTGATAGCTTGAGATTTAGTTGTTGGTATTTGTGCATGTTTTGTGTTGAAGTTTGATATCTTGCAAGGATGGAGGAAGCTTCAAACATTGATAGTTCTCATACATCTTCAAAATCAAAGCTCTTTGACAAAGAGATGTTGAAGGAGATTCTAACCATGATAGATGTGATGAAAGAGATGTGTGAAGATAGAAAGGAGAGCATTGCCCTTGAAGAGCAGTTGGGCCATGAAGCAGGAGAAAGACCAGCTTCTTGAAAAGTTGCATGAGATGGAGATTCAACTCCATGAGGCAAAGGAAACCCTTACCAAGTACATGCATGAACATAAGGTATGTAATGTTAGTTTATCTTCAAACTCCTCTCAAGATGAATGTTTTGGTGTTTTTG
>JASDQU010173350.1:9955-20893 GCA_032191745.1 Picea mariana | reverse complement strand
AAAATACATCTCTCAACATAATACTTAGTACATTTTTAAAACTCAAAATAATTTATTAATAATTATTAACTTTTTTACTAATTTATATTTTTTATTATTTCATATTACACATTATATCCGTGTAAAATAGAATATATATATTTTTTTATTATTCAAATAATACATTATATTCTTGTCAAATGGAAAATACATCTCTTAATTTATATTTTTTATTATTTTATATTACACATTAAAATGAAAATGCATCTCTCAACATAATAACAATGAAATTTAGAAAAGAAAATATATTTATAAATATTATATATTCTATAAATTACTTTTACATCCAAAATAAATGTAAAATAATTTATTAAGAATTTTTTAAATTTTAAATTAATTTGTTTTTTAATTATTTTGTAACATACATTATATCAAATTTGTAATATATATTGCATATCTACCTAAATGTAAAATAAGTTTGAAAATAATATATCTACTTATACAGGTAAAAATAAGTTTGAAAATAATAATTACATATCTACTTATACATGTAAAATAAGTTTAAAAATAAGAATAATAAAAAATAAATAAAAAATAAAAATACAACTTATATATAATTCAAAATCTTCATAATTTTATTTTTAAATATGAAAAAAAATATTTTTAAATATGGCAATTTTTTCAAAACCTTCACGATGTTATTATTTTAAAATATGGAAAAAAAATATTTTTAAATATCGCAAAAACATTCTTGCATAACCATAAATTACCAATATCCATGTCAAATGAGTGACCCCCACTCACTAAAATTGTCCAAACATAACGAACATATTTTTCAATACTTCTAAATATAATCAAAGATTGAAAATATTTGTGATAAAGTTTATCTTTACAAGGTAATGACCATCAATATAGTTAGCCAAGAATAAAGGCTCAACATGGCATGGAAGGCCCTCCATTTAGTTATATGTTTTTAAGTTAGTTAACCATTTTTATATGTAGGCCTTCCATTTAGGTATATGTTTTTGAATCTTGTTAAAGTTTATTTCAATATTTACCCATTTTTAAAACTTAAAATTTACTTTAGTATTTCAAATGTAATATTAAATATAATGGTTTAATATTTATAAATAAATTTGCATTAAGAAAAATTATAAAGATGGTATAAGTGTAAAAATTTTCCTAAATTTTTGTAAATTTTATTAAAAATATTATTTATAAAATATTTGATATTTTTAAGTAAAATTTGAAACAATGGAAAAATAAAAAATGGTTAATATTTTTTTGAAAAAATCAAGAAAATTTGATTTAATAATTAAATTTAATTTTAAAATTTTTCAATTTTTTAGAAAAACATATTATTTGTTTTCATAAATATAAATTGTAAATTAAAAACATTAACTTACCAATAACATTTAAAACTCTACTAAAATATTTTAACAACAATTTAAAAATAATTCCAAAACAATTTAAAAATAATTCCAAAACAATTTATTTTTTCATCTTTAATTATTTACATGAATTGTTATTCATGAGAACTCACTTAACATTCTCCTCCTTTAAAAAAAAAAAGGAAAACCCAACCAAAATATATTCCCCATTAGAATGTGATCATTTCCATGTTCACTTATGGCTAATTTTAAAGGAGAAACACCCAACCAAGATATGACCTTCACTACAATGTATCATTTCCCTTATAAGGGTGGGGGTTAATATTAAAGAAAACATTATAATATATATTAGAGAAAACAATATACTACTAGGCGAGGCTTGGTGAAGCATACTTTGAGGTTTTTAGGCGGCCTATGAAAATGAAGGCTTCTAATTGTAAAATGGATTAACAGTTTTGTCTCATTTTTTATTCTACTTTTAACATAAATACATTCACTCCCAAACTATGTCATTTCCCTTTCTACTTTTCACTCATTTTTTGTTCTACTTTTAGCATAAATACATTCACTCTCAAACAATAAATGCATATTCTAACTAAAATAACAAGTTATAATCTTGAGCGTAAACCATGTAATAGAGTAGACTGGCATTTTAAAACCCCTTTGGAATCTTACCAGTTCCTTTTCTATAAGTCTAGGATGTTTGTCCTTTCTTTTGAAATTGCATTTTTATGAAAAATAAAGTGCAATTTGATAGATGTAGAGGTAAGGTGGATTGATGTAGGTTTGACATGAATTCTTATTAAGTACGATGTATTTGTTTTTGATGTTATGTTTTCTTTGACATTTTATTYATTTCACTATGTTATATTTGTTGTTTTATGATTTTTATTTTTATTTTTTATATATTTAGGTGTTTTAACCCAATGTAATTTWAAAAGTTTTGATAATGCTTTTATACGTTGAATGCACGAATTGTGTTTAGTTGACTCACATTTTAGAATCCCTTTAGAGTCTTCCCACTTACTTTTTTAGACATGTAAGATGTTTGTTGTTTCTTTTAAAATTTACATTTTTATGAAAAATAAAGTGTGATTTGATAGATGTGGAGGTAGGGTAGATTAATGTAAGTTGCGGTGAATTCTTATGAATTTTTTTTATCTTGTTATGTTTTCTTTGGCATTTTATTCATTTCACTATGTTATATTTGTTGYTTTATGMTTTKTTTTTTAATATTTAAGTGTTTTAGAGTAATGCAATTTTAAGTTTTGATAACGCTTTTATAGGTTAGATGCATCACCAATGTTTAGTTGATTCATGTTTTAGAACCCCTTTAGAGTCTTCCCACTTCCCTTTCTATACGTGTAAGATGCTTGTTCTTTCTTTTGAAAATTGCATTTTTATGATTTTTTTTTCTTTTTTATATATTTAGGTGTTTTAACCCAATGTAATTTTAAAAGTTTTGATAATGCTTTTATACGTTGGATGCACGACTTGTGTTTAGTTGACACTCATTTTAGAATCCCTTTAGAGTCTTCCCACTTACCTTTTTAGACATGTAAGATGTTTGTTGTTTCTTTTAAAATTTACATTTTTATGAAAAATAAAGTGTGATTTGATAGATGTGGAGGTAGGGTAGATTAATGTAAGTTGCGGTGAATTCTTATGAATTTTTTTTATCTTGTTATGTTTTCTTTGGCATTTTATTCATTTCACTATGTTATATTTGTTGTTTTATGATTTGTTTTTTAATATTTAAGTGTTTTAGAGTAATGCAATTTTAAGTTTTGATAACGCTTTTATAGGTTAGATGCATCACCAATGTTTAGTTGATTCATGTTTTAGAACCCCTTTAGAGTCTTCCCACTTCCCTTTCTATATGTGTAAGATGCTTGTTCTTTCTTTTGAAAATTGCATTTTTATGAAAAAGAAACGGTGATTTGATAGATGTGGGGGTACGGTGGATTGGTTTAGGTTGGAGGCCAATTTTTATTGGTAATTCAGTGTAGGAATCTATATTACTTGTAGTAATTATGATACAAAAAATGGGGTCTTGGTCTACCTAGAAGGAAACCAGACCAGGGGGTCCCTACTGCAAGTCTTGATAATCGTGGTGGATATATTTGGTCTGCCAAAAAATGGAAACCAGACCAAACCTTCCATACCCAATTTGAGAAGCATAGTCATAAAAAACGTCCAAACAAAACATAGTCTATTACAGAACTAAACTATCCTTCTATTGCCTGGGCATAGCTGCCATTAAACTAACAGAACCCAAATACTCGAAACTAAGAGTCATTGCAACACCTGAGGGTGCTCCTTCCCTCCATCCGCTTGGCTCTTGTTATCTGCTTTTGGGGAGATAGTACGGGTTTTTTTTATTTGGGTTGGTACGCCTTGTCCGTCCGCAGGCGTTATGTCCATGTTATGAACATAGCGCAGGTACAGGTGGAATTGTGCCGCCAATCGCTCCATATTTCTCTTTTGATCCTTCTCTACCTTTACTAACAATTTGATGATCGTTTCCAGACTGCTGAGGCGACGTTGGATCTCGTCCAACATTGTCCTGGTCTCCTGGTTATCTTCCTGTCTTGCTTCCTCCTGTTTCGATTTCACTTTCCCAATCAACATCTTGGTTAACCAGGAAACCTCTACCATTTTGTGGAAGAGGGTTTCCCTGGGATGTGTATCCCCTGGATCCGTCACCCAGTCCGCTTCCAGCACCAAGTCACCCCACTCTTTTCCTTTGTACTCGTCCTTTATTTCCTCTTCCCACCTGTTAATTACTTCCTTTCCCTTCGATGCAACCAGAGTGTGGAAGGTGATTTCCTCTTCCCTCATTGCCTGCTCCATTCTTGTTAAACACCGCGAACTTTCCGAGAGTTCCTTCCCCAAGGGGATCCTCTTCCTATGCATGCGCTTTAGTCACGCCATTTCTCTTTGCCTACGTAGAATCCTGCTCTGGATGTTCTTCCTGTTCCTCACTTCACTATTTTCCTTAACCACTCTGCTCTTGAACTTGTAATGACCCTTACTCTTTTGCACCTTCTGTTTGCCTTCATGTCTTCTTTCCTTGTTCTTATGGTGTTTCCTCAGCTGCGGGCCTGTACTTCCTACCATAATTAGCTTGAGATGGTGATTGCTCCCATTATTATTTGCTAGTAAGGTTCGTCTGATCATGATGGTACCACCTCTTTCCATGTACTTACCTTTTCCCTTACTCGCTTGGGATCCAACAGTCCTTATCCCTATACTTGTACTAGGGGCCGGTGGATCATCCTTGGTTATCACCATCTCCTCATGCCTTAATTCATTATGTGCCTCTGGCTTGCTGCCTAGTCGTTCTACCTTGTTTCCACCATGACCATTGTTGATGTATTGTCATGTCTTCCGTCTGCCCACCTGTTGCCTATAATGATCCCGCATGATAATTGGTGTCCAAGTGTTATGGAATTCGTAACCTGCCTGGGTCCCACGTCCATTCGGGAGGCCTCACATCATCCTCTGCGATGTGATTCTCAATTTTGAAGCTGCCACCATGATCTTTTGCCGCCAAGTGGCTACAGTTCATTCTAAGTTTCCCTATGGGTATCTTGGTCCAGGCCTCATCTAGTTCCTGGACCTCCTTATTGACCCCCTCGTTGGCTAGCCTGTCCGCTAGTGCATTCGTCATCCTACAAACCCAACGAAACTCCACCATGTTCAGGGTTCTCAGATGCTCCTGGATTTTTTGTAGGGAATGCGCTAGGTGCCAATGCCATTCCACCTTGCCCACTCTGGTCCCGTTTTGGAGTTTCTTTGCCATGTTGATTACCAGAGTTGAGTCACCTTCCACAATGGTATTTGTCATCCCTTCTCTTCGCAGGATTTCTAGGCTGAGTTCCAGGGCTCCAAATTCCGCTGCATTGTTTGTTGACTTGCCTATGCTACCAACATACATGCAGATGATTGTGCCTTCACTGTCTCTTATTACTCCTCCTGCACATGCCACCCCTGGATTGCCTTTTTTTTCCCTGTCAAAATTGAGTTTGAGGACCCCTAACGGGGGAGGAGCCCAGGTACTGACTCCTGTCTGGATTTGCGGTTCACGACCCATAGGTATGCTATAGCTCCAATATTTCAGATAGAAAAATTTCAGAATGCGGGAGTCTTGGTATGTAAGTTGATTTTTAGCATTGTCGAGTTTAAGGCTCTGCACTATCTCTCTTATTTCAGAGACTATTGCATCCTTTAGTCTCTCTGCTGGTAGGCTTTCATTTATGAAAATGCGCCTATTCCGTTATTTCCAAATCGCCCAGATGACCATCCCCGACGTCAAACCCCAACACAGGTTCACCACCTCGTTGTCACTATACCTCTCGTTCCAGCCTTTGATTGTTTCTCTGATATCCCCCCTGATCCTATTTGATTGGTGGTAAATGCATGCCACCCAGTCCCATATCTCGACTGTGTAAATGCATTCGTCGAGGAGGCGATCCGTTGTGTCTTCCTTGACCTCACAAAGGTGGCACTGTGAGGGACCTATGAAACCCCTTTTAGTGAGGTTCTCCCAGTTCAGAATTCTTTTGTGTAGGACCAACCATTCGAACATTTTGATTTTTGGCCATTGGGGGCCCTACCAGATATTCTCCCATTGTGGCTCTGGGTTTTCTTTGTCCTGGCCTACGATGTGATACCGAGCCTCTTTTAGGTTGAATTCACCCCCATTTTTTCGGCCCCATCTCAATTGATCATCTTCTTCCGAGACCCTAATTTTCCTTTTCCCCAATTCCTCCTTGACCTCTTTCGTCACCATTTCGGTTTGAGCTCCATTGTGTGGGTTAAGTTTGTCCCAGATCCTCCATCTGGTGCTCCCGTCCCTTTGCTTCCAGTACTAATGGAATTTCATTTTACCTTGCCCGATAATTGCATGTTTGAGCTCGTCTCTATCCCGAGTTTCCATTCTGGGTTCCTGTTTCCACACGTCCTCCCAGAACCTCGTTGTTCTACCATTCTTGACTTCCCAAAAACCGTGACTCTGAATCCAGTTTTTATTTCTCCATGCGAGATTCTAGATAGTTGACACCTCCCTTGTGCCCATGAACTAGATTCGCTCCTGGTTGTTGATGTTAGGGGCATATTTACCTTTCCATAGATTCTCCCATGACACTGATCTTTCTTTAACCCATCTCCAACATAGCTTTGCCCCATAGGCCTCGTTGGTTACATGTGGGTCTTGTAACCCTAGGCCTCATTTGTTCTTTGGTCTACATACCTTATCCCAAGCCACCAAGGCCCATTTCTTTTTTTCCTCTACTCCTCTCCATAGGAATTCTCTTTGGATGGCTCTTATTTTTTGTAGTATGCCTTTGGGGGCTGGAAACACTGACATCATAAACGTCGGGATTGCTTGAAGGACCGTTTTAGTGAGGATAAGCCTTCCAGCAAGGTTTAGAGATCTATACATCCAATTCTGTACCCTCTCCTACAATTTGTTGATAATTCCTTCCCACGTTGCATTCCTACATGCTCTATCCGTCAGGGGGATTCCCAGGTATTTTTTTGGGAGTGTTTTATGTTCAAACCCCAGAATATTAGCCAAGTTCCTTTGAATTTCAAGATTAATATTGAAAAACTATATCATGGATTTGGAGTGATTGATATTAGCCTTCGAGGCCTCTCCAAAGTCGTCTAGGATTTTTTTGTAATCCTTGGCTTCCTTTACCATGGGTGTGCCATGGAGCAAGGTGTCATCGATGAACTGTTGGTGTTTTGAGGCTTGGCAGTTTTCAAGCAATTTGAGGCCTTTTAAATCACCTGCAACCATTGCGTTTTTAATACTTCTTCTCACCCCTTCCATCATTAGAATGAACAAGAAGGGGGATAATAGATCCCCTTGTCTTATGCCTCTCGATGGATAGAAAGGTTTGGTTGGGGCTCCATTCACTAACAACGAAAAAATTGTTGTGGAAACTAGGTTGATGATCCATTTAATCCAATGCTAGTCGAAACCAAATGCTTCCATCATATTCGCCATGTAGTGCCATATTATTTTTTCGTAATCCTTCTCTAGGTCCAGTTGGATTATCATCCCCCCTTTCCTATGAATTTTCAGAGTGTGGATTATCTCATGGGTTTGTATGATGTTGTCCAGGATTTGTCTCCCCTCCACATAACCTTCTTGTTCCTATGAAATTAGTGTAGGAAGGAGTGGTTTCAGTCTATTGGATATGACTTTGGAGATGATATTATACACCACATTGCATAAGGCTATCGGCTTGTAATGATCTGGTGTTCTAGCTTCGTTTTCTTTTGGGATCAGAGTGATCATTGTGGAATTTAATGCCTTCCGGATGGAGGTCAATCGTCTGGAATACTCCACCACACCATATATCTCATACTTAACCACATACCAGCAGGCTTTGAAGAATTCCATTATGAAGCCATCTGGTTCTGGGGCCTTACCATTAGGCATCTCCTGGACCACTTGGTCAATTTCTTCCTTTGTTATAGGTTTGCACAGGATGATATTTTGATCCTATGTGACCAGTTTGGGGATGTGCCGAGTTATCCTATGGATGGCCATGGTTCTGTTTCGGTTGGGATTTTTGGCTATCCCCTGGAAGTGTTTGACTAGTGTGTTTTCAATGTCCTGGTGGGATTCTCTTTCTATCCCATCCTGATCCCTAATATTCAAAATTTTATTATGAGATCTTCTCGCTGTTGTTGTTATATGAAAGAACTTGGTATTCCTCTCCCCTTCTTTAAGCCACCTGATTATATATTTTTTCCGCCATAGGATCTCTTCCTGCTTACATCTTGCTTCCCATGTCTGGATCATTTGGTTTTCTTCTTTTTTCCTTTCCTCTATATAGCCCTCTTGAATGCAAAGTTATTGTAGCTTTCTCATTCTGTCCTAGATCCTTTTTTTCTTCTGGCCTATGTTCCTGAAGACTTCTTTGTTCCATTCATTAAGTCTTTGTTTAATGTACTTGAGTTTCTTGTGTAGTATGAACATCCTTGTCCCTTGGTTCTGTAGTTCCTCTTGCCACCATGTTTTGATGTTCTCCTTGAAAGTAGGGTGGTCGATCCAAAATTTCTCAAATATAAATTCTCTGTTCTTTGGTGTTGTTTGAAAATTTTCTCCCATTTGCACTGGCTAGTGATCTGATCCCCCCCAGGGGAGGATACTGCACTCCAAATCTATACCCTTCATAATGATGATTTCTGAGACTAGGAATCTATCTAGCCTTGTGGCTACTTGGTGGTGAGGTAGTCTTTTGTTATTCCAAGTGAACTGAACATTGCTTGTCCTGATGTCCACAAGTTCCATTGTGTCTATGAAGGCTGAGAAGTATTCCGCGTCCTTGTCCAGTCTTCGGTTACCCTCTTTTTTTTTCAGCCAAGGTAGTAATGATGTTGAAATCCCCAGCCAGAATCCAGTGGAGGTTGTTGGTTTGTTCTCTTAGATTTTCTAGGTCTAGGAGAATTCTCTTTTTTTCCTCCAATGCCTAGGGGGCATACACATTTGTGCATAGGACCTCCTCCGTGCTCCCTATCACTTTCATTTTAACAGATAGTGTGTGCTTCGTGGCTTCTGCCAAGAGTAGGTTCACCAATTGTGGGTTCCACAGGGTGAGTATTCATCCCTCCATCTATTGTCTTTCCACAACCAATAGCTTGTACTTACTCCAGTATTTTTTACTAATTATTTCCATTCTGTCCAGATTGCATTTTTTTTTTTGAATGAAATGAAGTTTAGGTTGTTCCTTCCTCAGTCTATTTTTAAGGATTCTTTGTTTCGTTTGGCTGTTTATGCCCCTTATATTCCAAGTAATAATATTCATTCAAACATGTGGGGGGGAGTTTGGGAAGAGATTTTTAATCTTACCTGAGTTTATTAGCAGGGCTCCGAGTTGTTGTAGGGCTACGTTGTTTGATTTTCTCCCTTTCTTCCTCCTTTCCTGCTTGGGTGAGTGTTGTGGCTGTCCATCTACAGTTTTGATCCCTGGGTGTCCTATTTCTCCATGCATGTGCTTGGTTCCTCTGGTTCTTCCTCGCTTAGGAGGAAGTGGTATTGAATGAGATCCAGCTGCTCCATTGGCACATTTTCGACTCCTTGACTTTTCCATTTTTCTAATATGTTTGGGAGGTCTATCCCTTCCATTTCCACGATATCTATGAGATCTAGGTCTTCTATTCCTACCTCACTTGGTGTCATCTCTGCATCTTCATCTACCTCTTGCATTGGGGTGTTGGCATCTTCGTTTCCTCCTTTAATTGAACTCGCGTTGCCTCTCATATTATCCATGGTGTTTTGATTTTCTGTGGTCTCATGGGTTTCCTGTTCATTTGTCTCCCTTGCTTTCATACTTTTATTTTCCTCTTCTTCCCCCTAGTTGGGGTTTCCCCTTCCTTCTACTCTATTCCTAGCTTTTGGGTTGCTCCCTGATGGGGGCTTGCCTTGTTTTTTATTTCCCCTGCCTTTATGATTCGTCCTCACAAAACCGTCCTCATCTTGCTGTTGTTTAGTGTTTTTCGCTTCTTGTTTTTTACTGAGAGGTCATTCTCTTAGTTAGTGTCCATGTTCATGATACCTTCTGCACCGAAACATGATCTTCTCATAGTCTATACTTTGGATCCATTCCTCATCCATAATCTCCAGGATTATGGCCTCTGGGAGAGCTCCCAAGAAATCCATCTCTATACAGATCCTTGCATAGGGTGTGTACCTCCCTCTTAATGTTGCTTCCGATGTCTTCACGTATTTTCCTAGCTTGTTCCCTATCACTTTAAAGGTGGACAGAAACCAATAATGTAGAGGTAGGGAGTAAAGTCTTAACCAGACTGGGACATTTTTAAAGGTTTCTTTCTCTAGGGAGAAATTTTCCTTCCATGGCCGCATGTACAACCCCGCTGAGGAGTGGAAATATGCCCCCCCTCAAATATTTTATCCCTGTCCTCTAGGTTCATGAAGACTACTGTGAAAAAACCTTTCGATCCCAGGTGGAGATCCAATTCTCCACTCGGCTTCCAGTGGTATTTTATCCAGTTGCGGAGAGTCTTTTCTGTGGGCCATAGGCCCATAAACTTGCATATTAGGGCATGCATCTTCATCTGATCCCGGAAGAGTTGAGTTTGGGGGTCTTCCAGGATAACTTTGGGGATTAAAATTATTTTAGGTTTACAAGGATTATGCCCACCTACCCCACTAGGGTTAGCCATTCCTGGCGTACTGTTCTGGGCTTCTTTGGCCTCCTCCACCATGGGATCACTTTTTCCTTGGTTGAACTCTTGGTTATTTTTTGTCCCTGATCTCGAGGTGCCTGTCAGGGATTCCTTAAATCCAACACCACGTGGGCCTTTCCCTCTATCCACCACTACTTTCTTGTAGGAGGGAGTTTTATTCCCTCCCCCTTTGGTAACCATGATGGTCGTTGTTTGAACTGTAACCGTCAAACCCTAGTCCTGAAACCCTTGTCAGAGGATGTCAAATCCACCGATTAGCCTATCCTATGAAAAAACCTCGTTGATCGAGGGTCATTGAGTTGGAGGCCAATTCTTATTAACCATAATGATTTTATTTTTT
>JASDQU010173349.1:0-20869 GCA_032191745.1 Picea mariana | reverse complement strand
GTATGTGCCCACTCCCAGATCAAGGGTGGCCAATAGCCTTTTACATTCTCTCATACTTAGAACACTTATTACAACAGTGGAAATACGGAAAAAAGGGGCCTTTTCAGGGCCTACTGAATCACTGAATTCTGCATGTATGAGCACTGCTTGCTCATTCTTTGGCGGCTCTTCAGGCAATCCAGCTTGTGCAACCTGGTGGATAACAGGCCAAATTAATTACCTCAGGAAAAAAAACACTCGATGAAAGGACTTCCCTAATGATAAAGTCCTAGGAAACTAACCTACAATATGATCCATGCAGACTCATTACATTATTATTCCATGCAGGGGAAGGGAAATTCCAGTTACAAAAAGAAGTGTCGAGGCCAAAAATGCGTTGTATAACCAGTAAGTCTTCAACTTTGTTGCACCATCAAGTACATAGCTTCATGGCACATGTAGTTGAACCCCTAGTTGAAATACGTGGTCAACATACTTCTTTATGTATATTGTGGTGGTTAATTGATGTATGCTCTTAGAGTAGATTTACTTTACATATTGTCTTTTGCAATAAACTCTTAGATTTATTTTTTGTACTTAGATTAGTTCAAGCCTTAGATTATTTTCTTGAGGGACTACCCCCCTTGGCTTCGCTAGGAGTTGGCCTAGACAGAGGAGTTCAGGATTAGGTGACAACACCTTAACTCTAACTTGCTTCCAAGGACACACCAAGTGGATTGAAGATTTCTTCCACGTTACCCAGGTGTGTATAAAGGCGGCAAGAAGACCCAACTCTCACCTCATTGCAATACCCTTATTTTTTTTCGCATGCCACATAGTGATTTCTATGAAATGATAGTAGTTGCTGCTGTGATTGGCTACTATGACTAGAATAATGTTTTGGCTGTGTATATAGATGATGACTATGGGAGAAATGGAATACCCGACTAGAGTCCTCAAGGAGCTGCTCTACTCTGGACTCTGATGCTCGAAGGGCTATCTGTGTGCTCTTCAAGAATTCCTGTGTGCTCACCAACTCATGAGTCAGTCGATCCACCTCATTCTCCTTCTCTTCCAACGCCCCATGGTACATCTCACCAATCTCTGGAAAGTAATCTCTATCCATAAGGAGATGTTGGTAGTTGGTCTTTATCACCGTCACTCTCTCTCTAAGTGTTTGAAAGTCTTTCAATGGAAAACTCTCCACTCGAACTATCTTGTGTCACCATGTCTCTCCAACAATATCTTGCCACCAATGTGTGTGTATCATCAAGATGCCTCATGGCTGCCACGATCATATCCTCTCTGACCTTCAGTTGTCCTGCCAAGCGCCGTGACTCATGTGAATCAACACTTCTATCATGCTGAAGTGCTACCTCATAACTCCTGCCGCTAAGGTCAACTGTGGAATCCTCATCAACGCACTCCCCAAGAAATGCTGTGCTACTCTGCTCAACATCCGCTGTGCTACTTTGATCATTAGTCCTAGGCATATCCTGCGTTGTGAGACTATGCTCTACAAGTGAGTCGTCTTGTACCAACGCTCCAACCCACTTAGGTGTATCAACACCCAAATCATCCTGAACCTCATCACAAGGTGTAGATACTACCTTCTCCTCATGATCTGTTGTGCTATCCTCCTGACCATCTCATGTGCTAATGTCACTGCCCTCTGATGGTGTGTCCCATGCTACTACCCTATCATCCTCAATGCATACATCCTCATCCTGGATGGGTGTAGGATCAATCTACGCCCCGGTCAATCCACTAATTTGGGGTGATGTATCCACTTTCCTGAATGCTTTGGCTCTACTTTCATCTTCCTCTGCCCATCTTTTCTCTTTCTCTTGAAATTCTTCATACCTTTCTGCTATTCTTCTCCAATAATTGTCTACTGCAAACTTCTTGTCCCATGCTGCAATATCGTCTTCATTCCACTTAGGATGTTTGATGGATACAAACTCTTTGAATGTTACTTGAGCGTTGAATGTTTCACTAAGAGCTTGATATTCCCTATCACAATATAGAATCTCCTTTGCAATATGCATTTCTCCTAAGCCATTGAAAATGAGTGTAATGCTAAGTACCCTGTTCAATTTGCAACCTAAAATTCTTCTCCTTAATGAAGATCCCTCAGGCTGGGAGGAATCTTCGCTCTGATACCATTGTAAGATCCCCAAACAAATCTGATATAAAAATCAGATCTATGTGGTTGAGATCTTTCGTCAAACGCTTCGACGGTATGTTCAATTTCCCTTAACAAATGCCTTCTTCTTGCTGCCCTGACTTTGATGAGGTTTTCTGATGTGTTAGCATGTCATTTGAAATAATTTCTACCTCCTTATAACTCTCTAATTTTGGGCTGCTATATAAAATTGATGGCTGTTATGTTTTATGTGTGTTGGCTGATTGAAACATTTTGTCAAACGCTTTGTGTGCAATGACTGTAGCATTCATTAAAGTGTATTTTCTGATGTACTTTGGCGCATATTTCGTCATATAATACACAAGGAAAACACATACAATGATAACCAAATAAATCAGATACCAATAGCTATTAAAAACCATAAGATAGTATCTTGAATCCTTGCTTTATTTAATATGCATTAGGCTATCCAACATACAGTAATTTCTAGATCTGAAATGTATTTGCTACAACTGATATATGGCTGGAAAATACATACAAAACGCAGCCAAAGGAAAACAAAGAATCTCCCAATAGAAACCCCCTAACAACTGTTCCAAAAATATGTAATTTCTTCGGTAAAGGATGGCCCCAATGACAAGATATGCTCTCTACTTGATATGAATTCTCCCTGGCTTAAGATGAGGCTTGATTCACCAATGAAATGCCCAATCTGCTTACAAATAATTCGCCCAATGAGTGTAGAATTCAACTACACATCAATATGCAAGATCTGATGCAAATAGAAGAAACCCTTGACCAAGGGTGTGCCCTCCTTGGCCAATAATTCGCCCAGCTCTGCTAATAAATAAATATGGCCACTGAAAATTCCCCAAAGTTCCAAGGGAAGTCACTCTAGTAATGGAAAGTGCATACAAGGTGAGATCTCTCCAAGATCTCCACTGTAGAACACAAATCGAACCTCCTCACCTTTGATAGTGCGCCCCTCCTGTAGAAACCTTCCCAACAGTGCGCCTGTCCTCAAAGATAATGGATGAAGTAAATATGAACTGAATAGAATGACGATGGTGGAATCTTTCACCACCTTGGCCAAGCTTGGATCAAGAAAGGAAGAATCTTTCACCTCCGTGCTGATCTCCAAGGTTTCTCTAGTCAAAACCCTTAAAACACTCAAGCTGTGAGAGCTCAAAGATACAAGTGAAATGGTGATCAACATAATGAGAGAATATGAGCCCCTATCTCTCTTTTTTACCCATTTTCACCTTTTTCCCTTCAAGTGACTTTTAATTCATTTTTAATATTTTCTCATAAAATCACTTTATTAATTTAATGAACCTTTTTACTTCAAAAAGTGATTAATTCACCTTTATGACTTCTCCGGCCACTGAAAGTCACTTTTCATCATCCTATCCTGTAGATCTTTTCGCCCCGGTTCTAATGAACTATTACACTAAGGTATTTCTCCAAGAAACAAGCTCCAAATAGTACCTTAAGTGTAATTAATTAAAATATGCTTAATAATAACCCAAAATTACGGAAATCGTCGAAATGCCACGGAACCAAGAGCGAACTGTGCGGAAAGGATCCTGATGATGAAAGATGGTGAATGGGCTAGCCTGGGTCCCATATAACTCCTCCAAATTGCCCGAGGTCACTGTTATCCTTATTTTACTCCTTTGGTCAGGCTGATATAAACTCATAGGGTTGCCTCTGACTGCAATACAGCGGGATCCAAAAATGGGAACATTACAGCTCAATCCATGCTCAAATAACCCATCTTGAATGTGAAACCAAGTCAATAAACCTAAGCGCTCAAGTAAAGAGGCCTCCATGTGGTCAAAGTGCGGTCAAATTGACTTTGTATAATCAAATCAACACAAACATGAGTGCACAAAGGTTGGCGCTCCATCTAGACTAAGGTATATGCTATAATAATGTGAAATAAACAACTATACCATCATGAGCTAGGGATCTCCCACTAGGAGGGTTTATCCACATCAAATGCACTGACAATCACCTCTAGAACCATATGAAAGGGGTCAATAAGTTAGGCACTCCAATAAAATGATATCAACCACAAGAATGTGCCATCATCATGTGAAATAGAACCCCATGTACTAAGAAAATCACCCCCTAGACAAATTTGTATCTCACCATCATATACATCATGTTGAACCGCACTAACCATCCTGGAATCATCTGAAGAAGGATACCTCATACCAAATATACCATCCTATAACTGAAACACATCAAGGTACCACTGATGCTCTACAAGTAATGTATCATTGGTCAATCAATGGTGCTCCTGCTAGGTTCTAGGGGCATAAACAAATCACTCTGCACCATCCACTCTCCTATAAACATCATGCACCTAACCGTTGAGGCAGTTAGTCCATAGAATCATAAACGTAATGACAGGGAAAGTGTGTGCGTCCATAAAATACCCTCTGTATCTGTCCAATGATCAATCAATGTCTTAAAAAATGTCTGTCTTGTGCAACTGGATTGTGATAAAAATCACAGATGTGACCTCATACAATATGAGGGGTAACAATTTTATTTTACAAGATCCATCCTATTGGTTGAATACTTGCTTCTTTTTTATCATGCCTTGATGTGTTTGGCAGACAATTCTCGAAAGTAGAATAAGGTCATACTATTCATAACTTTTCTTCGATTATATGTTTTTTTAATTTTCTGTCGCATCAACTTCATTTCCATATCAGGATTTCTTAGGGAATTGGAAGATCTTTTCTTCATAAGATTTAAAGTAAACAAAGTCATGGCTGATGTTTCTTTACACTGCTTTATAATTGCAGCTTTGGAGTTAATGAAAAAGAACAATGTGGCAATAGTAGGGCCACAGTTCTCTGTGCTGGCTCATGTTGTTTCAAGTGTAGCAAATGAACTCCACATACCAATTATGTCATTTGGAGCAACGGACCCAACTCTCACCTCATTGCAATACCCTTATTTTTTTCGCGTGGCACACAGTGATTTCTATGAAATGACAGCAGTTGCTGCTGTGATTGGCTACTATGACTGGAAGAATGTTGTGGCTGTGTATATAGACGATGACTATGGGAGAAATGGAATATCTGCATTGAGTGATGTACTTGGAAATGTAGGAGCTAAATTTTTTTATAAAGCAGCATTGCCTCCTGGAGCCAGTAAAAACGAAATTGGTAGTGTCATGGTGCAGTTGGCATTGATGGAGTCACGAATATTTGTGGTACATATGAATCCTGATGCAGGTCTGAATCTTTTCTCTGAAGCACTGTACCTTGGAATGTTGAGCAATGGCTATGTTTGGATCGCCACTGATTGGCTGTCTTCTGCTTTGGATTCCACCACACTTGATTACGATACCATGAACTCACTCCAAGGAGTCATCTGTTTACGTCGGCATATTCCACTTTCAGATCAGGAGCATGCTTTTACTGTTAGATGGAACAATCTAAACAAAGCTGGGAGTGTTGATGCCCGCTTAAATGCATTTGGACTCTATGCTTACGATGCAGTCTGGGCAATTGCTCATTCTATTGATACTTTCTTAAGCAAAGGTGGAAATGTTTCTTTTACAGATTATCCTCAGCTATTTAGTGCAAGTGGAAGCAAAACAGAGCTAGCAAAACTAAAGGTCTTTGGAGGAGGTCCACAACTGCAGAAGATATTGTTACAAACTAATTTTACAGGATTAACTGGTCCAGTGAAATTCGATAAGAATGGGGACTTACTTGGTTCTACTTTTCAGATCATCAATATTGTTGGAACAGGGTATCGCAAGGTGGGTTACTGGGCAAATCAATCTGGACTGTCTGTCATTCCTCCAGATATTAGAGGTTCCAACTCACATGCCATACATAGTGTTGGTCAGAAACTGTATGATGTAATATGGCCAGGTGAAAACAAACTTGTGCCACGTGGGTGGGCATTGCCAGACAATGGAAAACACCTTGTCATAGGCGTGCCCAGAAAGGTTGGATTTCAAGAGTTTGTGAGAATAGAAGGTAACAACACGATGAGTGGATTCTGTATTGATGTATTTGTTGCTGCAGTGAGCTTATTACCTTATGCTTTTCCATACACGTTTGTACCTTTTGGAGATGGACATTCGACTCCGGACATAAATGCGCTTGTGCAACAAGTTGCTTTAAAGGTTGGTACATACTAAGATTTTTGATAATCCAATAACTTATAATATACTTGAATATCATAATTCCCCGACATAGTCCTTTCATAGCATGGGTCATTGCATCAAAATTAATTCACAATTGCATATTCAGTGCAGCTATTAATAGCTGGACGTTTATAGAAATTTGATGCAGTAGTTGGTGACATTACGATTGTGACAAATCGGTCAAAGATTGTGGACTTCACGCAACCTTACATAGAAGCTGGTCTAGCTGTGGTGGCTCCTCTGCGAACGAGAAATTCGAGTGGCACTTGGGCTTTCCTGCAGCCCTTCACAATACAAATGTGGTGTACTACTGGTGCATTTTTTCTTGTCATAGGAGCTGTTGTGTGGATTTTGGAGCATAAAACAAACCCCGACTTTCGAGGACACCCAAAGAAGCAAGCCCTAACTGTTCTCTGGTATATGAAATTTGAATGCTTTTTTTTGTAGTCATAAACCCTTTAAATTCAGTTCATATGTAATCTTCTTATTTACTCTGGAGTTTTTCTGTATGCTGGATTCTGGAATGCCTCAAGCTCTTTGTTTAAAGGATGGAAAAAATTGCTGAACTTTTTATTCTGTGATCAACTGTGCTACTTGAATTTGGGTATCACATCCATGTCGTTTAAATGTAATGACAACTTGAATGTATATCCTGTTGATCATTTCTAGACTTTCACCTGAAGTGTCTGAAGTGTTGGATTTTATACTTCAAGACTGCAAGTCCATTAATAACAACCTTTAAAACCATACAATATTCGAGCATGTGGATCTTAAGATGATTGAGTGTCATACTAGTGGGGAGACGTACATAGAGAATAATCTATTGCCAATATTTTGGATCAGCATAGGAAAAAGCAGATTGTTCTATGAATATTGGTGATGGAAGGAAGGTATTTACTGCAATTAAATGCTTATGACTATTTTAGGAGATTTATCTTACAAAGTTACCTACAGTTAGCCTGGGGTGAACATTTTCAGATGAGCTAAACTGTATAATGCAAATCATTTGATTGGTCAATGGTGGATTCTGATTGGTGACTATGCTAAATTAGATTTCTCCTCTATTTTAGTCATAGAATTTTGGCCATATTTTCTAGAAACATTCTTTCTCAGATAGCATTTTGAGCCATTAGTTTCAAGCTGTAAAATAGCAAGATTGAGTTAGCCAATCTTGTATTAAACATATAAAAATGAATTCGTGACCCCATTTTCAAAAATCAAGAGGATGTGGCTACTTGTACATATTATCCTCTGTTTGTACATATGTTGCTCTGATTAATATAAGTAGTATTTTTGCAAAAAAATGAAATAAAAAAAAGTTCAACTGTTGATAAAACAGGGATTGAAATGTCTACTACATTTTCAGTCCTCGGGCAGACTCGTTCAATGCCATCCATAAAGACCAACCTCATGTCTTGGAATGTAAGGGGTGCTTTGAGAGATGGAAGGTCCCTCATAAGATCTGCTATCCAGTATATCAGACCAGATATTATCCCTTTGCAAGAATTAAAAATGCTTTATTTCTGGTTTCAGCCTCTTCCGAGTGGGTGTATCCAAGGGCATTACTCTGCTACTAGTCATGAAGATTGTCAAAAGAGGGCAGTCTGTGGAATAACATCTTGGTTAACTCATATGTTTGACAAACGATAAGACACTGTGGCTAGATGTTGCTGGGGTACTCTGTTTTCAGCAGGCACAGTTAGATTCTTTTGTTCAGTATATGCCCCTAATGACTGAGTAGGTGTAATGTCCCTTTCCCATTGATGACTCCAGGAGGAGCGACTGAGTAGCCTATATTGGTTCCCATAGGCTATAGTCTGAAGAAAAGGGAAGAAAAGAATTATTTAATGTCATTTACTGGAAAAGCCTAAGTTGAAAGTGACATTAAGTAATAAAAGAAGCAAAAAAGGTGTTTTAAGTGACTTAAGTGATTATTAAATCAAAACTTAGGGAAAAGTCACTTACTGAATAAAGTGAACGAGAAATTAGATGAGGAGGGATATAAAAGGAGAAAACTCGACTTAGTTCCTCATTATGCAGATTATGAATTGGAAATTAGAACCCAAAGAGGAGTCAGGCAACTTCCTTTTTGTTTTGTGGATTTCTGAATGAAACCTGTTATCGCACAAGTTGTAGGTTGGGCAAATCCCGACCCAACCACCAAATGGCGACAACTAGGAGGTCACCTACCCACTGTCACCTTAGGCAGGTGTCCTCGTCACTTAGGTGAGGTAGTCACCTCAAGGGGTGAATCCCGATGACCCTAGGGGGAATGAGATGGAAAAGGATAAAGATGTAGAGGATGTCCCTAGAGGTCAAATCTAAATGGTATGAAGGTCTTGGAAAGGAGTCTCGGGAAGGTCCAAGGGTTGCCAAGTATGTTGAGTAACTTGCAAATGGTGAAGTACCTGCCCGAGACACAAGAAAAACAAGCATATATTGCAATATAACCAATTGGACAAGCAAGTTAAGCTTGTTGTCCCTAATAGCAGCTGTTAGTAACAATGTATATCAGCAATAAAATGGCACCAAAATCTGCAAGATAAATGTTAGAAATCAAGTGAAAGATACAAGAGAAAAGACTAGCTAAATACTATCAAAACTCAAGATTAAAGACCGGGATACTAGCATGAAAAGACAAGGCTGTTGTACACAATTTCTGCAACAAATTATATCAGTCTTATGGCTGTAACAATCAATGTGTTACAGCAAGAAAATCAGCCATTAAAACTAAGAGAAAGTAAGACAAGTGTGCGCTAGAGAAAGTAAGACAAGTGTGCAAACTTTGGGCAATTTCTAGTAGTTGATTAGAGAGTTATTCAAGAAATTAGATTAGGGTTTCTGCAGCCCTAATGGGTGAAGATGCAAATTTTTAACAGCAGCAAGAACTATCCTTTTGATGGGGACGCCCTTGTGGCTGTAAGGTGCTCTAAGCATAAGGAACACAATCCAAGTTGCAAAAAGTAAATATGACAAGAAACTATGTTTCCCATTGCAATATTTTGTTTCTCCAATGCAATATTAGTGCCTTTGGTTATGGGTTAATGGGGTCAAAAAGAAAGAGCTAGGATTACTAAACCCTTGGGGGTGTAAATCCTCTTACTTCCCAAGGTAAGTAACCTAGCTAGGGTTTGAAGATGATGGGTGTAAATCCTCTTACTTCCTCAACAAAACCCTTGCAAAATAACTTTAAAAGCTTGATAAAATGGTGGAAACTAGGATAGGGGTGTATATCCTTATACTCCCTATCTAGCCTTGGCCAAAACAACCTTAACTTGAATTACAAATGATAATAAAAAAGTAGAAACCATACCAATCCAAGAAAAGCCTTTAACATGCCAAAGTAAACTTCCACAATAGAAAAAGAATTGTTATAGCACAAGTTGTAGGTTGGTCAATGTTGAATTTTCATAAGCATTAGGTTAAGCATGTAGTTCATTTCAATTTCATCATGTCTTAACCATAAACAAGAATTGTTGCAGCAACCAAGATCACAAGAAGAAACACCATGCACAAGAACACAAGATATATTCTGGGAAACCCTTCTCAACAAGGGAAGAAAACCCAACCAAATCCTTTGCTATATTCTTCAAGAGAAAGACCTTTTTTCACCACCAAGAATGACTTAGCACACAAGAGGGTGCTTAAGTCCTAGAAGACTAGCGTCCAAGAGAGGTACGCACCTTTTGCCAAATAGAAGTGTTTGCTGAAATTTCCAAACTCATGAGAAAGATATGATTCTACAATGGAGAATCATCTCTTACTTATATTAGACTTTTTCAATCTACAAAGGCATCTTATTGGCTCAACAGGGCCGACCTCTCTAAGTCACTATATAATTTATTATTATTATAATAATTAATATTAATATTAATTATCTTTTACATTTATTATTAAACATATTAAGGTGGGGCCGACCTGTACCCTTTACATGACAATTAGGGTTACAGGTAGGTCTGACTCTTGAACAGTATATAGCAAAGGATCTGATACACCCACTAGTGCTCATTCATTAGGGGCACATCCATAGGGATGTCATAGCTCTGATTCACTGCATTACACAGAAGAACCAGGTCTTCACATGTTCACCTGTGCTCGTCCACAGGCACATCCACTCTATAGATCTGCTTTCCCACTGCCACCGACAGGAGAATTATCTGGAGTCTTCTCGTCAACTTTGCTGCTTAGAGGAGGCTATCACATCATCTTCATTTCTGTTCACATGACGATGTGCCCAACACTTTTGGGATTTCACACGTTCACCTTGTGCTTAGCCACAGGCACATCCTAACTCAGCAGATTGCTTTTCCATCGGATAATCATCCATAGTTCTTCTCACTCTCTGAAAGGAGGAGGCCATCTATACGTTCCTAACTCTGTCTCAGGTAGGAACCACGTACCCTTCTTAGGGGCTTTCTCTCAGGTTTGTAAGCTGAGAGAAAGACTCACATAGCTGCTATGTTCCACATCTCACAGGTTTGTAAGATGGAGGATATCTCCCATAACTGCATTCATCAACACTCCCTCTCAGCTAGGGAGGCATTCTCCATTAGGCCAAGTTTCTCACGGAAATACTCGAACTTTGACTTGGCAAGTGGTTTAGTGAATGTATCTGCAATTTGTTCATGAGTAGAAAGATACTATACATGAATTGTCTTCCTCTGCACCATGTCTCTGATATAGTGATACTTGATTTCAATATGTTTTGATTTGTCATGAAATACTCGGTTCTCGGAGAGCTTTACACAGCTCTGGTTGTTACAATGAATAATTGTCGGATCCATCTCATGATCGAACAAGTTTGTCAAAATTTTGCGAAGCCATACAACTTCACGAACTGGCACGCTTAGTGCAATGTATTCTGCCTCTGTTGTACTCAAAGCCACAGAGCTTTGTTTTCTGCTGCACCAGGAAACCATGGCTGATCCTAGGGTGAAGCAGCTACCTGAGGTGCTCTTTCTGTCGACTGCACTTCCTACCCAATTTGCATCGACATATCCTTCCAAACTTAGGTCCACATTTTTTGCATATCTTAGGTCTGTTATCCCCCACTTTTAGGGATAACTAGGAGATTGTGTCTTGAGGCCCACAGGTCCTAGACATGGAGTACCGAGAGCCAGATCGACTTGAGCATGGCCCTGGAGGGCCCATCTTTTCTCCCTTCAGCGCCTCCATTTTGTCAGCAGCAGCAACAAAATCCATCACCTTCGGCTTGGTCCTGCATCAGAGATGGTTCTTGCTCCATGAGGTAATGAGTTCGGGTATCATGGTATGTGTCACTATGATCCTCAAAACCTTTGAATATGTGCATTTGATTCCTTTGTTTCTAACAGGTGCTTGGATCTTATGCTTGTCCACTTGACCATGTATGGGGGGAATGACAGGATGCCCTAGCAAGCTTATGTTCATAGGTTTTGAGTTGCCACTGGGGGGATTTATGAAAAAGCCATCGTCTGTTCCCGTCATACATACCACTTTCCATCTTATTTCCCGCTCACCCATCCCATTACATTGGTCTGGGCATAGGGTTGGCCAATCATTTAGGGGTTGTACCTTACCTTGTGGGAAGAATGGGCTAAAGGCCCGGGGGGTAAAAGCAGCTGAAAATAAAAGCCTAAGAATAAAACCTCGAGATGCTTCGCCCAAGGATCCCCGAGAAAGCAATAAAAGGCTTCTCAGCAAGAAACATAGGGACCCGTAAAAATAAATCAAGACCTAGTTGAGGGATGGGGGGTCTCATCACGAGCCAGCCCATTAGGTCCATGGGTGCTTAACGGTATGACACTACCAGTAGCTGGTTACCACACCAGGGTAGTGGCTCTTGGTTGCATGGCCAAGAGAAAGGGGGTCTCATCACGAGCCAACCTTCTCATTTCTGTGAAAGTACTTGTGGGTAACATTGCCACCTCTGGTCACCAAGCCAGGGAAGTGTTCGTTAACTAGCTTCTTGAGAGAAAAAGCAATAAAAAGATAAAAAAACAATAAGAAAAGACCTGGTTAGAGGATAGGAGGTCTCATCATGAGCCGACCTATTAGGTCCATGAGCATT
Source organism: Picea mariana (assembly GCA_032191745.1). Classification (NCBI taxonomy): domain Eukaryota; kingdom Viridiplantae; phylum Streptophyta; class Pinopsida; order Pinales; family Pinaceae; genus Picea; species Picea mariana. Next base: position 8,515 of record JASDQU010173349.1, on the reverse strand, counting down.
TAGCGATATGACACTGCCAACATCTGGTCACCACGCCAGGGTAGTGGCTCTTGGTGGCATAGCCATGAGAAAGGGGGTCTCATCACGAGCAAACCTTCTCATTTCCATGAAATGTTTGTGGCTAACATTGCCACCACTGGTCACCAAGCTAGGGCAGTGTCCTTTGATTAGCATCTTGCAAAAAATGAAGATTAAAAGGCATGAGTGGGCTTGGAAATATTTGCATCCATGACAGGTACAACTCACCCTCCACAGAGGCACCCACTGGTAAGCCATCCTTGCTATCACTGCACCTTTTTCCCAGGCATCCCCATCCACCTCACCCACCTACATGACTTGGATTTGATCATTTCCAGGAACAACCCTTTTCCAGTAGACTCTAGCCCAATAGGACGTCTTGTCACCTCCTCCAAACTTGCATTTGCAGACTTGTATAATGTCTTTGAGCACTAGACTAGGGTAAAGGGGTTTTATGCACATGTTTAATAAATATTGATGATTAGATGTGATTGACATTGCTATGATCCCTGTGACTTATGAGCCCATGGAGGGCGTAGTTGTTGATGTGCAGGATCATGCCCGACGGACAGGTACCATGTTGGACAGGTACACATGGAGAGATGATCAGTTCGGACCTCCATGGGGCTGAAGAGCCCACCAGATGGATGCTAAGACCCCAGCAGGGGGAGAGACAGGGCATAGCATTTGTACCAGGGAAGAGCAGAAGAATCCACCAGAGGCAGATGAGCAGACCTGTACCTAAGGGGGTTGAGCCCTCTCCATAGGAATGTTGGCCTTGGAAGGCCTAGGACGTCTCCCAGGATGCCCATGACGTCACCCAACAGTATGGATGTTTTGGGAGGCAACTTTGGCAATTTTGACATGTGTGGCAGCTTGCAGAAGCCCAAGGAGGGTTAACATTTTGTTCCAGGAGGTTGCATTTTCCCTAGAAGGGGCTAACATCACCCTAGAAAGGGGATGATGTCTCTCTATTGCTTGATTAGGGTTTTAATTTAAGCATTTTAATGTAAAACAATATGATTTTGGTATTTTGGCCTTGTCGGCCTTTTAATGACCTAAAATGTAATTTAGGTCATTGCTACTGAATAAGTTGAGGGTTTTTACCTTCATTTTTTCACCATCTCTCACTCACTCATTAGTGAGGTCTGAAATTTGCACCATTTTTGGGGTTATTGGCTGAAATTGTGAGGCACACTTATTGAAGGAAGATTTTACTTGGACATTTTTGGCATTTCTCTTGGTGAGGTGTTACAACTAGGGTTTTGCTACATGGTTTCTTGGTTTATGTAAGTGAATTTCTGCAAACACTTCTTAATTGAATGGTTTTAGTTTCATTTACTTGCATATGTAATTATATTTTGCTGAATCAAACCCTAGGTGACAAGCACTAGTTGATGTCCTTGTCTCATGTCCCTGTTGCTGCTTTATACACACCTGGGAGACGTGGAAGAAATCTTCAATCCACTCGGTGTGTCCTTGGGGGTAAGTGAGAGTTAAGGTGCTGTCACCTAATCCTCAACTCCTCCGTCTAGGCCAACTCCTAGCGAAGCCAAGGGGGGTAGTCCCTAACAAATATACTATGGCTTGAACTAAGCTAAGTACAAGAAAATAAATTTAGGAGTTCATTCTTTCATTCAACAATCAACCATAAATTGAAATACACATAAACCAATCATTTATCCACGATATAACATCAAGCATATACTTGCATAAAAAAGGATACTCAGGTACGTTTGTTAGATGCAAGTAATATTAAATTTGCTTCAAAGATGATATTCAATATGTAAAAAAGAAGCATGTGGCTTTGCTAAGTGTAAAATGAGACCAGTGCCTTAAAGTGAATCGTGGGCAATGTAGTTCGTGTGTTTTATTAGGATAAATTGATGTTGAATTAGTGAAATGGTTTGGGCCTCCTTGGAGGTTAGCTCTTTGTTTGGAAACTTGCGGAGAGATTTACCGAAACCCAATGGTCTCACCAGTAAAACTCACTCAAAGTGCTGGATGTCTAAAATGGGTGGGAAGCCAGGTCCCGAGAGGGCCCGCGTTACTTCACAGGTCACTTCAAGGCGTTTTCCCGCGCATTAAGCTAACTACTTTAGAGATTGTCCTAATTAAACTATCAACCACTGACCAACACATCGTGTATGAAACTTACTTCCAGCAGATTGAGACTAGCTCACAACTGGAAAGGTCAGGAACCGCACTGAGAGCTGAGGGGAATTTGTTTATTTTAAACTGGAAATAAAATACTAAAATGAAATGTGAGACTAATTACTAATCCACACTGACCAGGCCTCTTTTGAGGAGCTAAGGGGATGGTTTATTTCCAACTTGAAATTGCAAGAAAGTAAAGCTAATCTAGCAATTAGTGTTCTACTTTGCAAAAGGAAATCTAATCTAGATTGATTGCAGTGCTTTGTGATGAATTGAAAAATTACTTTAGCTTATCTTTAGTTATGAAAATTAAATCTAAGTTAAAATTGCAAAAAATTGACACCACCACCGAAAACACCGTTCCCCCAAGGGGGATGAAAAATAAGAGCTTGTAGCCCCACTGATTTTATTAAAGAACTTGCACAAATCTTTATGGGAGCAACTTGTGACCATTCATTAGGGGGGTCACGAGTCTTTACAATGTTTTACAAATGTTTATTGTAGAAAGAGGGTGCCCCGGGGGTCCCGGATGCTCCAAATCCGCTCAAAACGGATAGAATTTCCTCTTATCTGTTCGCAAACCTGCACAAAACAACAAGCAAACAAAGACAAAATATGCCCAAAAACACTTTGGAAGTGTCTTTGGTTATTAGTAGGAAAGCCCCAAATTTGACTAAGTAAAACTAATGTAAAATGAACAAAATGAACTAAGAAGAGCAAGCTAAAGAGCTTGTCTCCTTAGGGTCTTTTTCTGCTGTTTTAAAACAACAATATAAAGACACTCTAACTGCCAAATATGGAATTAAAAGATCTTTGAAACAACTCAAACTTTAGCCTTTAAAAATTTCGAAGTAAATTACTTGCTAAAATTGACGTTTCTTGAGCTAGATCTAGTTTAAGATGATAAAATTAAAACATGAACTCTAGATCTAACTTTAAATTCACTTACTAACTTAGATAAGAAGGATTTTGAAATCTGATATATATCTAAGATAAAGTAAGCAACTAGTAACCCAAAGATTTTAGATTTAAAGAGAGGAGGAGAAGAACAAGCTTGTGCTTAGAATGTCCTTGGGCAATTGGAGTCTTCCAGGTATGTAAGAGGGGCTATTGTCTTTCTTAAATCTCAAAGATGAAGAGGATGCAAGCAAGCTCCACCTCCCTTCAAGTATGAGATCCTACAAGCTTCAACACACTTACAAACAAACGTCAAATAGTAGTATCCTTTACATATGAAATCTAGAAAGCATGTTAATCAAGCAAGAAAGCATGAATTCTTTGATTACATATGAGAATCAACAAGATTTAAAAATGCAAGCTAGCTTAGTAAATCTTGTTAAATGAAAGATAATTGATCTAAGAATCAAGCAAGTTTCATAGATCAAGGCTACAATTTAATCAATTGAAAGAAATGCATCAAAACAATTTCACCTCAAAATTTGGTACAAGACAATGAGCATCCACACCTGAGATCCACACCAAGTTTGCCTCCAAAGCCTTTCTTTATTCCAATATAGAATGATAGTACAATAACAATGATACGCAATTGATTCTTCCAAGAGCTCCAACTAACTCTTGCAATGGGAGGGTGCTCAAATATATAGCACAAGAGGCAAATGCCAAGAGGAGGAGGGCACACCAAGTGTTCAAGGAGGGCGCACCAAGTGTGAGGAGAGGGGAGCCAAGTGGTGAGGTATGGCTTGCCACCTCTCCCACATCCCAATCCATGCCAAATGTCCCCCAAATAGAGGAGTAGAGGGGCGCCACCTCTCAAGAGGTAGGCTGCCCTCTCTAGAATGCGCCACCTCTCCAAGAGGGGTGCACCTCCTTTAGAGCACATGCCAAAATTTAATTAACCACATGCCCACTTTATTGCTTTGACCAATGAGAGTTGTTTTCTTGCTGCCACATAGCCTTTTGAGGCTTTATTTCATCTCAAACATGTCCCCACATGTTTTTTTAATTAGTGCCCTTGCTGATTTTTTATGATTTTATTTGACATTTTTGGGTTTTGTGAGCAAAAATGACTTTTAAGTGATTAAAATCACTATTTTTGCTCAACTAAGTGGGTACCTAGGTAATATGGGTGCTCTAGGTCCAAAAATGAGCATCCCCATGGCATATTAAGTCCCCTAGTACCACTTTTTTAATACATTTTTATTTTTTAATTAAAAATTGCCGAATTCTGGCAATTTTTTAATTAACTGAAAAAATTAAAAAAATCCTAAGGGGGACTTAGTACATTTCCATAAGACTCTAGGAGAATGTTTAGCATGGTAATATACATTAGACACTAGGCTTAGATCCATGCTCAAGCCTAACCATGGGCATATACTCCAGCTCTGGAGGGATTGAGTGAAAAAGCTCATAAATTATAAATTGTCTGAAAACGACAAAATATAATTAGTAAGTGAAAAAACACTCCAGAGTATAACTCACGCTTAGGACTTAAGGTGGCTAAGACCTTTTACAAGTTCATCATGCAACATCTCTTATTACAATTTTTATGGAAATGTGAAAAAGGTTGGTCTTAAAGACCGGCTGAACTTCTAAACTCTGAATTTTGAACATGAAAATGTTCAATCTTTGGCGGCTTGCTGGAAATCCATCCTAGTGCAACTTGGTGTATAATAGTCCCCATCAAGATTTTTAGCCATTTGATTTGCATGAAGAAGATAGAGCCTTGCCATTGCAACACTTTATCCTTCCTCTTAGCCTAGCCGTTTTGTCATTGTTGATTTAAGAAGGAGAAAAACGCACCAAGGCCTAGCTATTCTACACCTGGTGAGCCGTTTTTCCCTACGGTTTGCCTAGTGAAGCCTTGCCATAGCAACACATCACTTGCTAACCCTCTTGTCTTGGATCAATCATCTTTTGAGCTAGCCGTTTTTTGCCTTTGAGCTAAAGAAGGAGGAGAGAGCACTAAGGCCTAGGTTTTTCTACACCAAAGTGAGCTTCTCTCCCCTAGGGTTTCATCTTTGAGGTCTTGCCATAGCAATACCTCAAAGTTTAACTCTCTTGTCTTTAGTTTCATTATCTTCACTTACTCCTTTAGCCCTTGCGTCCTCTTTTTGACTCCATATACCCTAGGAGCGCATTGATCTAGGGCCTTTGTGTTGAGTAACTTGATCCTACAAACTTCCAATACTTTGAGCAAACCCTAACCATCACTAACCCAAGCCTAGACTAACCCTACTAACCCTATTGCTGCCGTCATCTTTCTATGCTATAAACATCTATATGCATCATCTACTTTATCTTTGAAGCAATTGAATGACTGGTTAAGGCATTGTCTATAAAGTGTTGATATTGTTACATTGATTGCCATCGACATTTATTGTGAAGTGATATTGTAATCATTGTTATTGTACAACTTTGATTTGCTTCATCAATAAATATTGTTTATCAATTGCTTATTTTTAGTAAGTCATTTATTATATGAAGTACTAACCAACAAGCAAGCTTGCACATATAGTTTCATTGTTGCTTTGTTCTCGGGCAGGGATACTTCTTGGTCACTACTTCCGGTTATCTTTATTGGCTATAAGCCGGACTTTCTGATCAGGTGGTGACTTGTGAGGGGGATTATTATCACTTAGCCTTTCTAAGCCTTTTGCCTTCTCAAAACTCCAGGTCAACGGGGACGTCTCCCCTGGGCCTTACCTCCCTGAATAGAAAGAACCTTCCCATCGAGGTGACAGTGGGTGGTGTTGCCGTTCTAATACACACCTGGGTAATGTGAAAGAAACTTTCAATCCACTTGGTGTGTCCTTGGGGGCAAGTCTCGAGTCAAGGTGCTGTCACCTGATCCTCAACTCCTCTGTCTAGGCCAACTCCTAGCGAAGCCAAGGGGGGTAGTCCCTATAAAATAAATCTAAGGCTTTTTGACGAGGTAAAAATATGATTCCCAATTGTTTGGTGTCACTCTACACTCTATCACTCATTTGTCAACCCGGGGCTCATTGTGTGCTTACGAGGCACTCTGTGCAATTTGTACATAAAAGAGAACTAGCATATTGTAACTATGATTATGAAAGAAATGAGTCACAAAACCCTGATCCTTTCAGTCTTATGGTGGTATCTCTGAAAACTAAGCTCTCTGAAATATCATAAACTTAATCTTTGAATATTCACTTGACTGGGATTTATGAGAATTGTGATTCTGTAGCAACTGTGCATATGTATAAAAATAAATGCTAAGGTCTATAAAACTCAAAAATTACGATGCTGTAACAGCAAGGGTAAAGTACTTAATGATCCCTGTCCTCAGCTCTGTGGATGATGCCAAAGCTTGTTATGATGGTAGATTCTTTTACCTACACTTTGTTACACATACCCAGATTTATCTACACATACTTAGAGTTTAACCATAAGGTGTTTGGGTAACAATGGATTTGATTTTAGATCCTGGCTGAAATCTATTCACCCTAATAATCTTTAATTGCCATTATTCAGCAGATGTCCAGGGCCATTATGCAGCATATAACCATTACTCAGCAACTATAAAATAAATTTCAGAAACTAGTAATCTGATCAGCATATATATCTAACTTATCATGCATGAGTTTAACCAACAGAAAAAGATATAACCAACAAGGAAATAACACGGACTGTACCTATGAGTGGGCCCTTGCTCACGGTACTCCCGTATTCACATTTCACTAATTACCAACAGGAAATGATCACGTATAACAGAATATATATATATATATATATATATATATATATATATATATATATATATATATATCAGAAATCTGGAAATTCAAGACAGTATACGCTCAGCTCAATGTCTGATATGTATCATACGCTAATCGTCTTTGCTCAACCGAGCATACATATATATACAGAAATGCTATATATATATATATCAGAAATCTGGAAATTCAAGACAGTATACGCTCAGCTCAATGTCTGATATGTATCATACGCTAATCGTCTTTGCTCAACCGAGCATACATATATATACAGAAATGCTTGGCTAAAAATAGCTCTGTGCAGAGCGCCAATCCCCTAGATTCTAGGAAAAATTGTTAAAATAAATTGGTGCCTAATCCATCCACGTATCCACTGGCTGTTCACTTCTTGGATGCGTTGAGTAGACTGTTATGCATGTTCCTGTTTTAGATTAACCACATGCGATGAAGTAAGGATGCTGAGCATCTTATTTACTGCTCACGGTTATGTAGCCTCCACGTTAATAACCATCAGCCCTGCCACTTGTCTATATGTAAGCTGCCCATTCAAAGCATGTCGTACTGTGTAGGTGCTGATATGTATATGCAAAAAAATAGAATGTGGCTGTTGTGCTGGAAATATATCTTCTTAAAATATCCTCTTTATATATCTCCATAATTTGCCTTGCATCAATACACATCTTCGTATGAACTTGGAACCTTGCATTATGTAGCTAGAACCTGGAGCCTTGCATTCTGTAGCCATAGTTAATGTTATTGAAAACCACACATATTTAATAATTCAAATATTTCTAAAGTTCACTCTAATTCTAATTTATGAACAAAAATCAAGAAGATTATATGGCAATAGTAATACCTGTGATAAAGGTGGAACTTTATAAAGATAAGTATGTGGAAAACATAAAAGGAGGACAAAATCCATGTGTATTTATAGGAGATAGGGAACAAAAAGATGCCAAAATGGGGGTTCATCATCTCCCCCTTGCCGAGCTGGTTGCATGTCCTCATGCAACCTATTCTTCTTCTGCTATTCCGGCATGGACTGCCCCCCAGTCATAAGCTGGGTGCCCAAACTCACCTGTATTATAATATCCAAGGGCTCTCTCCATCTGTAACCACTGAAGCCTTTCCTTTTCCTCATCCCATGTAGTAGAGGCTTTGTAGAACCTGCTGGGGCACCAAATAATAGGAAAGTGGAATCTTAGTCCTAGCCATCGACTACCATATCTGAGTAAGGAGTTGGAATAAAATGAAGCCCGATTGAGTGCCAAACCAAAATATGGATACCCTATGGGGTTCCGGTCCCTTAGATATTTAGGGAGAACTTCCCAAATATCATGAAAGATCAACAGTGCCTGAACTGAATGTGCCCTAGACACCTGCATGAAGTCTGATATGGCAAATCTCTGGTGCTGACGAATGGTGACTACATCTCCTCTGTCTGCCCTCAACCTCTGTAGATCTTCTTTCATAACATGAGGCAATGGATACTCATTGTAAATTCTAACCTTGTACAATATCTACTGCAAACTGATATTCAGAAAAGAACAGAAAAGATACAATGGCAAATACAAACATTACACAGAGATTTTTCACCTGGAAACCCAAACCGGGAAAACCAACATATATTATATTCATACATT
>JASDQU010173348.1:0-20869 GCA_032191745.1 Picea mariana | reverse complement strand
GCAGGGACAAACGTCGGTTAAAAGGTACTTCTAACATCCTTCCTTTTCATGCATTAGGCTTAGATAGATTTGAGAGAAATTCAGTGTCCACGTTAAGCACTTTTCTGTCTAGGGTTAGGGTCAAGCTCTAGAGGTCGATCTACTTGTCCGCAGGCAGATTTTCCTACAACAGACATTTTCTTGGACATTATGTTATTTTCCTTGTTTCACTTTGGTGGTTGACATTGCATCCTAGTAAGTGGGTCACCCTTAGGGATAGGTATACTACTGGGAGGTCCTTCTGAAGATTCATCGTGCCATTCCTGAACATACTTGTCACTTTCTACACTTCATCCCCTCATCTTCTAAACTTTTGGGATGTTCGGGTGTACTGACCCAAGAAGGGGTTGTCCCCCATTTCATGGGAAGAAGGGGATGAAGGCCCAGAGGCTTGTAGCTGGAAAAATATAAAATCCAAACCATTAACCTTCTATATGCTTGCCTAGGGATCTCGAGGACAATGAAATGTCTCTCATAAAAATTGATGAGACCCGTGAAAGAATAAATAACAATAAATTCCAACCAGGGAGGGGCATGTGTGGGCAGTTTTTTTAATGCTTAGGTAGAAGCCCCACACATGTTTCCAACTTGGGGAAGCATGATGTGACTAGGGTAGATTCAATGTGGGAACAATTTTTATTTCTTAGGTAGAATCCCCACCTTGGATTCAACCTGGAAACATCCTAAAATAATTAAAGACAATAAATGGGCTTGGAAAAAGGTTGCAATGAAAACAAAGGTGCAACACACCCTCTACAAAGGCACCCATAAGTGAGACAATACAACTCCTTGTATGTAGTAAACTCCATGCCCAAAGTATTCCCCTCATCGATGTCACCTCATCCACATGACTTAGAAGGAGGTCCCCTCAGGAAACACCCCTAAACTTGAGGTACGATTCACCCAATAGGTCATTTTTTCAACCCTTCCATACCTAAACTTGGAAAATTGCATAGGGTCTTTGAGCATTGGTTTATTTTGATGAGTTAGTTTGGTTTTATGTGCTTATATGGCTCTTTAGTTGATTTTATTTACTCATCATGATGATTTTACATGAGATCCTTGGAGGGCGTATCCATTTGTTTTTATAGAACCCAGTTGGTGGGTAGTTTTGGAGGAACAAGCCTAGCTTGGGATTCCATGGGGCTTGAAGCCCATAGGTTGGATGCCAAGGGCCCACATGTCAAATCATGAATACATGTTATTGGAGGCTTAGAGGACATCATGGAGGACCTAACCTAGCCCCTACCACCTAAACAATTTTCCTAAGAAGGCCAAAATGTCACTCTTGAGGGCCTAACGTCATGCTAGGGCTAGGGTTTGATGGTGGTTGAGGAAACTTGGCATGTTTTGAAGGAAGGAAACCATGAATCATGGAGAAGAGTCTTATACCAAGGAAATGTGGCCTTTGGAGGCCTAGATCACCATATCCTTCTCCAATGACTTGTAAAAAGTGTCAAAACGTCACCCTATATGGGTGATGTCTTACTTAGGGTTTTACTTATGTGTAAATTATGAATCAAAAAAGTATTATTTTGTGCAAAGGGGAAATATTAGTGTTGCTGACCCCTTATATTTTTCTTTACCCTAAATCATGTGGACAAATAATTTTTATAACTTTTTGTATAAATAGAGATCATTTGTATCTCATTTGATCATAGCTCTCCCTTTGTGAGAAGCCTTCTAGCTGAAATTTGCACCCTCTTTGGGAAATATCTTCTCTCTTGTTCTCTTGTTATGGTTTCTTCATACTATTAGTGGAAGAAGTAGTGTTCTACCTCTCTTGTATTTTTTATATTGCATTTGTGGTGGATTTATCTTGGTAAGAGGAGGTTTATCTTGTCATTTCTTGGACTAGGTAAGGATTTATATTGTTGATGCTTCATTGTGTGGTTACAAGTTTGATTTTCTATATTTCTTGGGGAGTATAAGGATTTACAAACCCACCATTATCTATCATTTTTGTCTAGAATTTATTTGTTGCACAAGGTTTTACTATGAGAAGTAAAAGGGTTTACACCCTCCTAGTATCTCCTAGTTAGCATTTGCTTGCCTTGGGGAGTTAAAGGGTTTACACCCCCAAGGAGATAGAACTTGTTGGATCTTAATTTATTTGAATCCATAACATAATATCTAAATACACTATAAATAATTACATTGAAGAAATAAAATATTGCATTGGTTAACGTGAAAACTCGAGATTCGGGATTTTGAGGTTGTCTAATTAATTGGAATCAATTCTATGCTTTACATGCTTGGTTGAGCCACTAGGGTGTCACCTTTAGCTAAGTGATTATTGATGCTGACATAACATGTTATCTACAACCATTAGGTCTGCAAAAACCCTAATACAACTTTCTAATTAAATCACAAACCAACCATCAAAAGTTGCTAAACGTTTTCCCCTATAATCTACTAATCCTAGCGCATTGTTTTTGCTGGATTGTTGGCAAGTTCTGATGGTTGATATATTGGTTGTAACAAATTGAATGCTACATCCATAAGGATTCAAATTATATCCCTACAATAAAATTTCTGACAACCTTATCTCAATCTAAAGTCTTGCTCTTTCATTCTTGAGTTAAACTAATATTTACTAGCTTGTCTCTTGCTTATTTTACTATAATTTTAGCGTCTTCATTTGCATCTCTTGTTATCATTTTATTGTTGATATACATGTATGTTTATTGTTTCAATTAGGGACTATTATCCCCTATCCTAGGGATAACTAAGGATATAATGTCTTGAGGCCCACAGGTCCTAGACATGGAGTTCCGAGAGCCAAATGACTTGAGCATGGCCCTGGAGGGCCCATCTCTTCTTCAATGCAGCCCACCTATCAGCAGTAGCAACGTCCATCCCACCATCCTGGTCCTGAAGTAGAAGTAAGTCATTCTACATGAGGTCATGAGTTTGGGTATAATGGTATGTATCACTCTGATTTTTGAAGCACTTGAATATGTTGCACTAAATTTCCCTTCATTTCATAACGTTTTCTTGGAAATTATGCTCTTTAACTTGCCCATACCTAGGAGGGTGACATAATTCCCTAGTAAGTTGATTCCCCTTTAGGATGAGTTTCCACTGGGTGGTTTTTTGAAATGCCATCACCCATTCCCTCCATACTTACCAATTTCCATTATTATTCCTCTCATCTCCCCCACCTTGGTTCGGGCATTGTGTTTGCCACGCTAGGAAGGGTTGTACCTTTCCTTGTGGGAAGTGTTGATTTTTCAATAAGCTAGGTTAAGTATGAATTTCATTCCATTTTATAATTTAACTTAACCATAGACAATAATGTTGCAACAACCAAGATCACAAGAAGAAACACCATGCACAAGAACACAAGAAGTATCATGGGAAACCCTTCTCAACAAGGGAAGAAAACCCAGCCAAATCCTTTGTTATATCCTTCAAGAGAAATACATTCACCACCAAGAAATACCTAGCACACAAGAGGGTGCTCAAACTCTAGAATACTAGCACCCAAGAGAGGTGCACACTTTTTCCAAGTAAATGTACTTGCTGAAATTTCAAAACTCACATGAAAGATCTATTTCCACAATGGAGATTTTACCTTTACTTATACTAACCTAAAACTGTCAATAGAAGTGTCTATTGGCTCAATAGGATTGACCTCTCTAAGTCACATTATTATTATTAATGTTGTTGTTGTTGTTGTTGTTGTTCTATTATGATTAATATTAACCAGATTAATTATCTTTTACATTTATTATTAATCACATTAAGGTGGGGCCGACCTGTACCCTTTACATTACAATTAGGGTTACAGGAAGGTTTGACTTATGAACAATATATAGCAAAGGATATGATACACCCACTAGTTCTCATCCACTAGGGGCACATCCATAGGGATGCCATATCTTTGGGTCACTGCATTACACAGAAGAACCAGATCTTCACACGTTCACCTGTGCTCGTCCACAGGCACATCCACTCTACAGATATTCTTTCCCACTTCCTTAGAAAAGAGAATCATCTAGAGTCTTATCGTCAACTCTACTGCTCATAGAAGGCTATTACATCATATTCATTTCTATTCACATGACGATGCACCCAGCACTTTGGGATTTCACACGTTCACCTTGTGCTCATCCACATGCATGTCTAACTCAAAAGATTGTCTTTCCCACTGGATAATCATCTGGAGTTCTTCTCAACTCTCTGAATGGAGGAGGTCATCTCTATGTTCCTAGATCTATCTCAGGAAGGAACCACATACCCTTCTTAGGGGCTTTCTCCCAGGTTTGTAATATAAGAGAAAGACTCACATAGCTGCAATGATCCACGTCTCACAGGTTTGTAAGATGGAGAATGTCTCACATAGTTGCATTCATCAACACTCCCTCTCAGCTAGGGAGGCATTCTTTATCATGCCAAGTCTCACATGAATGTATTTTGAATTTTGTCTTGGCTAGAATTATCGACACTCCCTCTCAACTAGGGAGCCATTCTTCATGAAGTTAAGTTGGTGAAGATATCTGCAATCTTCTCATGTGTAGGAAGGTACTGTATGTGTACAATTTTCCTCTGCATCATATCTCTGATATAAGGATATTTCATCTCATCGTGTTTCAATCCATCAGGAGACACTGATTTCTCAAGGATCTTTACTCATGGCTAGTGGTTATCATCATAGGATCCATCTCATGGTCAAGTAAATCTATCAGAAGCTTGTGAAGCCACATTTTTTCACACACTCGATGATATATACTATGCCTCTGTGGTACTCAAGGACACAAAGTTTTGTTTCCTCTTGCATTAGGAAACCGTGGAAAAATTCATGATAGAACATCATATGGATGTGCTTTTTCAGTTCATTGTACTTTTTGTTCAATATGAATCGGCATATCCTACACACTCAAGTTCACACTGGAGGCATATCTCAGGCCATATCTCGTATATATCTCAATAGATGTTTTTTTGTTGTCTAGTGAGTCTGTCTCGGTTGACTCACGAAATGACTAAGCACATCCACTGCATGGCATGAATCAAGTATGATGTTAACCACATATATCGGTGATCCAATTAGCTTAGAATTAGTCTTGTATGAATCATCATCAATCTTCTTCTTTAAATCCATCACGGTGGATTTTTCATTCTGTCATACTGAACTTCTTTAATATTTTCACTATGTATTTTCCTTGGTTTAGGAAAAATATCATCGATCCTTTGTAATACTTCTTGTCCCAAGAAGTAGTGCATCATACTTAGATTCTTTATCTCGAATTCATAAGTCAAGGATTACTTGTATCCAACAACAAGGCTTTATGAATAATTCATCAGGATCACGCTCTTGTCACCAAACTGTCATGATATAGGTTTGGATCAACAACACTCTTGCTGAAATCCAAACTCATTAAGAATCTATCTATCTGATATAGTTTCCAACTCATGGATGGTAGTATGGATGGAAGTGTATCAGGTTCACTGAATCAAGTGTCTCATCATAGGAAACTCCCTATGTTTGTGATAAACCTCTAGTTATAGATTTCCTTTTGTATTTCTCAACACTTCCATTAGTTGTATGCTTGATCTTATAGATCCACTTGGAAGTTACCACTTACTTCTCTTCTGGTCCCTGAATATTGTCTTATACATCATTCTTTAAGATATATTGGTATTCTTCTATTATGGAATCTTTCCATTCATGTTCTCATGTTGCTTCTCTAATACCAAGAAGCTCAACATCAATGAAGTGGCTCATGATTGAAGGATAGCTTGAAAAAATCTTTTGATTTCTCGGGATGTGCCTTGAGAGGCTTGTATGTTTCTTTGCCTCTTGCAGAGGGAGTCTAGGTAGGCCTTTTATGCCAAAATGCAACATCTCTGAACATATAAACTGGAGAAACTGGATCAACTGAAATAATGTTTGTCTCCCTCTGAACTACTCAAGAGGGAGAAGGTATTGTCTTAATGTTAATCTCCATCTGATATTCTATGGATCTTTGAAGGACTATCTCTTCTTCAAGGGAAATGTCTCTTCTTGTCTCAATCTGTCTCTGACTAGGGATGTCAATATGGAATGTCTTTGAAGATTCATTGTATCATTTCTTTCTAAATGATCTAGCTTGGACTTTTTTCTCTTTTGGTACATGAAAATACACTGGGCACCCAAATAACCTGAAGTGTTCAATATCGGGCTTTATTCCAGTGAAGACTTCTTTGGGAGTTATGCTTTTCAAAGTCTGATGAAGACTCTTGTTCTAAACATATATTGTGTCATGCATTCTTCTGCCCATAGAATCATAGAAGGATTTTGATTATCCATTATTTCATTGATTGCCTCAATGATGGTTTTATTCTTCCTCTTTCTCAAATAGTTTTGACTCCCTCTGAGTCAAGTGACTCCCTCTGAGGGATAGACATCTTCCTTTCTTGTTAACCTACCTGCAACAAAAAAACAAAATGAACCAACAAAAGAATATCTCCTAAAGGAGAATAATGAGTACATCTCTATAATCAAAATGATTTAAGGAATGTTTTCACAGCTACAACACCTACTTGTAATGTAGAAAACTTTAGAAATATAGGTTAGAGGAATGACAATTATAACAATCAAACCTAGAGTCTTCACTTCCAATGTGTTGTTCCTCTAAATGCACTGAGATCTCTCTCAATCCATGACTTCAGAAAAAAGTTTCCTTCCTCCTGCAATTACCCTCATGACAATGATACAAATAATAAATATACAGGTGCATACCTGAGGGTGCTGATATGATTTCTTCAATGGCACCTGGTTGATCTCTGTCCTCTGAGATCTTCATAAAGAAGGTAGTCATGGTGTCACCATTTATCATCTTGTTACTTTAAAGTTGGCTCTTCAATGTAAGAGTTTGTGTAGATGATTGGCTTCCTTGTCTTTTCATCATCTTCCTTCCATTCATCAATAGCTTTGTTCATCATATTTTAGATTCTTCACAAACCCTTGTTAACTAGTATAGAAAACCTAACGGCTGGGCTAGGCTAGAAACCTTAGGTTTTGTTGGGCTTATGACTGCCAACAATGAGCCTTGAAAGTTATAATAACACGGGTAATCTTGAAGGCTTTTTCAAAGAGCTGCACAAACCCTAAAAATAGAAATCTGCAGAAAATTGTGAAACCCTAGAAACCCTAGGGCCAAAATTTCAAAATGCTTGGAAATTCATTCTAAGAGTCTATAGAGGTGCGTTGGAGAAGTTCATACCCTCCCATGCTAAAATTTTCCTCAACGTCCAAGTTTTAGGGGTGAAACAATCAAAATAAGAGGGTCGTACGGATTTTCTAGAAACCCTAGGAGGGTCATATGGTTCTGCAGAAGAGGATAGATGACTGGTAAAATATTGTAGCTTGTGAAATGGGTTCTTCAAGACCTATGCTCTGATACCATGTTGATTTTTCAATAATATAGGTTAAGTATGAAGTTCACTCCATTTTAGCATTTAACTTAACCATAGACAATAATGTTGCAACAACCAAGATCACAAGAAGAAACACCATGCACAAGAACACAAGAAGTATCATGGGAAACCCTTCTCAACAAGGGAAGAAAACCCAGCCAAATATTTTTCTATATCCTTCAATAGAAATACCTTCACCACCAAGGAATACCTAGCACACAAGAGGGTGATCAAACCCTAGAAGACTAGCGCCTAAGAGAGGAGTGCACTTTTCCAAAGTAAATGTACTTGCTGAAATTTCCAAACTCACATGAAAGATCTGTTTCCACAATGAGGATTTTACCTTTACTTATACTAACCTAAACCTGTCAATAGAAGTGTCTATTGGCTCAACAGGTCCTACCTCTCTAAGTCACATTATAATTATTATTATAATTATTATATTATAATTAATATTAACCATATTAATTATCTTTTACATTTATTATTAATCACATTAAGGTGGGGGCGACCTGTACCCTTTACATTACAATTAGGGTAGCGGGCAGGTCTGAATCTTGAACAATATATAGCAAAGGACCTGATACACCTGCTAGTTCTCATCCACTAGGGGCACATCCATAGGGATGTTATATCTTTGGTTCACTGCATTACACAGAAGAACTAGATCTTCACATGTTCACCTATGCTCGTCCACAGGCACTTCCGCTCTACAGATATTCTTTCCCACTGCCTCACACAGGAGAATCATCATGAGTCTTCTCGACAACTCTGTTGCTCATAGGAGGCTATTACATCATCTTCATTTCTGTTCACATAACGATGCACCCAACACTTTGGTATTTCACACGTTCACCTTATGCTCAGCCACATGCATGTATAACTCAAAAGATTGCCTTTCCCACTGGATAATCATCTAGAGTTCTTCTCAACTCTCTGAATGGAGGAGGTCATCTCTATGTTCCTAGCTCTATCTCAGGTAGGAACCACGTACCCTTCTTAGGGGATTTCTCCCAGGTTTGTAAGCTGAGAGAAAGACTCACATAGGTGCAATGATCCACATTTCATAGGTTTGTAAGATGGAGAATGTCTCACATAGCTGCATTCATCAACAAGAAGAAGGGGTTAAAGGCCTAGGGGGTAAAAGTAGTTGGAAAGAGTTAAAATTCAAAAATAACCTTTGAGATGCTTCGCCCATGGATTCCCAAGAAAGAAATAAAGGGCTTTGCAGCAAGAAAAGGGAACCCATAAGATAAATAAACACTCAATATATTAGTTGGTGGATAGGAGGTCTCATCTTAAGCTGGCCTATTAGGACCATGGGAATGTAGCGGTATGAAACTACCATCTATCTGGTCACCAAACTAGGGTAGTGGATCTTGGTGGCATAGCCAAGAGAAATGGGGTCTCATCACGAGCCAACCTTCTCATCTCCATAAAATTCTTGTGGGTAACGTTGTCACCTCTGGTCACCAAGCCAAGACAGTATCCCTCAGCTCCTCCCTTGAAGCACAAAAGAAAAATCAATAATACTAAGAACAAAATCCTTGAATGGGCTAGGAAACAATGGCATCCATGATGAGGTGCATCTCACCCTCTATAGAGGCACCCACAGGAAAGAACTACATTTCCCTATTATCACTACACCCTCTTCCCAAACATTCCCCTACGCCACTTCACACACACTTACATGACCTGGATTGATTCTCACCTGGGAAAAACCCAAAACATAAAAAAGGATTAACTCAATAAGACATCCTGAGACCTTCTCCAAACCTAACTTGTTAAACTACATAACATTTTTGAGCATTTGTCTGGGTAAATGGGGGTTTGATGCACATGTTTGGGTAATTTGATTATTAGATTTGATTGACATTACTATGATCCCTGTAACTTATGATCCCATGGAGGGTGTACTTGCTTTTGCTGCAGGACTTTGCCTGGCAGATAGGTACACATGGGGGAATAATTGGTTCGGACCTCCATGAGGCTAAAATCCCAACAGATGGATGTTGTAACCCCACCAGTGGGAAAGAGAAACCATAGGCTTGAAGCAGGAAGAAAGAAGGAAGTTGCACCAGGGACACTCTGACAGACCTAGACCCAGCGGTTTTTTTCCTTTCCTCTAGTACGTTGACCCTTGAGAGCACATGACATCATCATTTTGACCTTGACATCATCTAGAGTTAGGGTTTGCATTTATGATGGGAATTTGTGTTCTAGTTGGCAAGTGTGGCAACATTTAGGGCTTTTACAGGCCAAACATTCTACACTTGAGGCCTAACGTTCCACCTTGGGGGCCTAAGGTCACCCTAGAAGGGCATGACATCACCCTTGAAGATGAAATTAGGGTTTAATTGTTGTCATTTATGTAAAAAAGTAGACTTTAATGTAATTTGGCCATGTCGACCTTTTTATGACCTAATTGTAATTAAAGGTCATTGATACTGTATAAATAAGAGATAAAAATCTCATTTTTATTCATCATTCACTCATCACACAAGTGGTGGTCTGAAATTCGGCCCTCTTTAAGGGTTATTGGCTGAAATTAAGTGGTGTGCAACTTTTGGGGAGGCAAACCTTGGTGTATTTTGGAAAATCTTCATGTGGAGGATCTTCAACTAGGGTTTATGCTTGATTATTCTTGGTGAATTAAGTAGAAAATATGCATTTATTTATTTTGAATGAATGCTTATGGTAAATTTACTTGTTTCATGTCAAAGATTATGAAATTGCTTGCTTGAAAACCTAGGAGAAATACATATGTTACTATATTTTTCTCTATAATATTCCACTTGCAAAGATTTCTTGAAAGGAACCTATCTAGAAGTAGATACTAGAGCCCTAACATTCTAGCACTCTATTAACCCTACTCTATTGCGTATTGCATATTTTATTTCAATTTGTCTAAGGAAAAGATAATTCGCTAGGGCCTATTTTTTATTACTTTCTAGAAATTATTTCTAGGACTTGGATTTTTTAGGCCTTGGGCTACCAACACCTCTCTCATCCTCTCCATCCCCTTTGGATAAATATTATAATTGTTATCTTCCTCCAAGAGTTGTTGCTACCATCATTGACTCCATTAACCTAGAAGGCACTAGTCTACCCATTACAAGTGTTGATTGATCAAACAAATTTCAGAACATCTTCTCTTGAACACCTACTAAATCCTACTAACCTTAGATTAGCCTAAATCATTAACCTACTTGTTTTTTTTGCAAAATATTGCTACAGCCATCTAAACAACAACAAAATAACCATAAAAGAGGTGTGTTATGCTAGCAAGACATTGCTAAAACTGCTTGTGACTATCTATTATCAATTTGCATAGTTAAACCCATTAATTCAAGTCTTTTATCAAGAATTTTGAAGCATAATTATTGTGGTTATTGCAAATATATTATTTCTGTTATAAACTTCTATACTACTGCAATTCTATATCAGCTAGTACATTTCTTAAGATTTCATTGTCTTATGAAGCACTCATATCATTTTGGTACTTGGAAAGTGCCCCTTTTTGCTTTGTTGTCTTGTTCTGGGAAGGTACACAATAATATTTTTCTTGCTTCATCTTCAATAAGACTAAAAGAACCCTTTAAACTTGAGTGACCTGTGAGAGGGGAGGGCATTTATTTTATCATTTTCCTTAGCCTTCTCAAACCCTTAGGTCACTGGGGACATATCCGTTGGAGTAGTCTTGACATACTCCTAAATAGAAAGGGGTTTCCTATTAAGGTGATAGTGATAGGTTGGGGACGTATCCGCTGGGGTAGTCTTGACATACTCCTAAATAGAAAGAGGTTTCCTATTAATGTGATAGTGATAGGTCACTCCCAATTATGCCAATTTTGTATCCACTTGCCTTGGGATTTGGGAAAGTACAAATTGTGAAATAATATTTTGGCACCGTTGTCGGGGAACAAGGAGTCAATATTCCTCAACGACACTTTTTCGGTAATCCTTTCCCTCAAAAATTTTATCTTGTGAAGCTTACCTGGCGACTCTACTAAGGGTTATTCCCTCTTTTCCATTTGATGATCCCTAGAAGGATTATCTATCGACTCCACTAATGATTAAGCTAAACATGGCTTCTCAATGGGACCCAAGAAATTTTAAACCCTTGGATATGAGTAAAATTTCAGGTTACCCTCGACAAATGCCCCTAAGGTATGAAAAATGGCTCCCTAGATTCACTAGTAGTGATGGGGTTAGAGCCGACAATCACATGGATAATTTTTGGGATTTCTTTCAACTCCACCCTATCAATGATGATGTTGAATATTTGGAAATGAAACTTTTCTCTTCCACTCTTCATGGCAGTGATAGGAAATTGTAACATCCTGCTCTTGCACACACTGAGCAAACTTATTCTTTGAGGACACTTGTGTGCAAGTAATCCGAGTTATTATACTATTAGTCGTTTTGATTATAATTATGAGATAATGTGGATTTGATGATATGTTATTTTGTTGTATTTAAGTAGACAGGTGTTATTGATCGGGTTCTCTTGAGTGTGTAGGACCTCGGACATTGAGGATGCAGAAGCATCGATGAAACCCCTTGGACTCTGGATCGATTCATGGACTGGGTTATTTTGGTTTTGAATGTTGTTGATGTGACATATGTACATATGATTAGATGTTATGATGATTGATTGTTATTACTGGCATGATTCATTGATGGATGCAGGCTGACGATATCTTGCCGACCAGGCTCACATTTGGAGTAGGGGGGTCACACACGAAAACTAGAGACATTGAGGGAGAGGTGTGGCAAAAACCCTGCCACATCCTACTAGCACTCCTGTTGTGGCTTGAACTGTAGGTTAATGATTACCTAGTTTGAGAAGACCCACGATGTCATGACGGAAGACTGTGACAGTTTCTCACGATGATTCTAAGGGGTGTGCAATAAGGCAGGGACCTTATTCCTTAGAATCCCTTAGTCTCCCACAAGATCACCTGGAGGAGTATTGACTCCAGGGGTTTGACGTCTACCAAATTCATTCAAGAGGCGAGTGGCACCCTTGGAGCATGTAGTGCATCTTGAATGTCACGTCGTGCAAAGAAAACAAAAAGAGGTGAGTGGCACCCTTGGAGTACATAGTGTGTCATGAAGGGCGTTTAGTGATTTTCACTGATAAGTTAATAAACCTAGTGCCTGGAAAAATATGCCTCCTTAGGATCTGGTCGGCCTTAAAATAGATGATGGTAAGAGTAAAAATTTAATAACTAAAAGTTCCCTTAAAAATTGTTGCCTAGCCTAGTGAAAATTAAAACCTAGGTCTAAGTAGAACATGTGGTCAAAAAAGATAAATAAATAAGCATGTAACAAGAAGGGGGAGTAAGAAATTCAAACTTATTTATTAAATTCAAAATTATTATGGAGGATTAAATTTTTAAAAAGGGGTAATGGTTGTTTTAATCCACATTTGCTAAATTAATTTTTAGTTAAAAAGAAAAGAGGATAAACGGTTGTTTTTGTCTACACTTGCTAAATTGATTTTTAGTTAAATAGGAAAAAGGGGGAAACTTAAAAGAAAAATGAAACTTAAGGAAAAAGGGAAACTTAAAGAAAAGGGGAGACTTAAAGAGAAACTTGAATGTCTAACTTAGTAAGGAATCTAGCCTTTGGGACTTTCTATTTATGAACTCAACTAGGATTTAAGTAAGGCATAAGTCATTTAAGATTTGTAAGGGAATATTGGGACACCGAGGAGAGTTTTTAGGAATTCTTTTAGGTGGGTGAGGGAAATATGAATATTTAATTAATTAATTAATTAAATTGATTTTCTGGTGCAACTAGGGGATTGAGCAACATGTGTACGAGGGAGGTTTTTCCTAATTAATTTAATGAAAAAGGAATCTAATGGGAAACTAATTACTAAGAAACTCTATAAAAGAGATGGCGAAGGAGGAGTATGGATCATCATTTGGCTTGCGTAACATTACTCTGCTGAAAGTTTATTTTGACTGAACTTTCTCTTGTGGGAGTTGGGATACCTAGCTCCGGTAACAAGTGGTAGCTCAACCTTGTGAGGCGAGCTGGGTGCTAGCATTCTCTGGTGTTGTGTGCGTGGCCCCTATGTGTCTCGGGGGGCTTAGAGGGAAGAATATTACCCCTAGCGTTGGCTGGGAGGTACCGGTGAGGTCACATCAATTAGCAAGCAGAAACTGGATGGAGCATGCATGGGACAACAACTTCGTAGATTTCGCATTTGGCTACAGTACGCATGTCTATATTTGTATTGAATTGTAGTTTAAATATTGTTCCTGCACCTTTGTTAATGTACTTCTACTATGTTAAAGTTTATGTTTTATTGAGCGTAACACTATCTAGAGATTTCATTTTTATCTTTCATCAAGTGTCTTGATGAGCCCAACGTTTTATGATCAGATAACTTAAAGTCAACCCAGCCTTATGCTCGATGTATTTTGAATTGATTTTCCATGGCGAACCCAAACTCTGATTGCAATGACTTCTCTGTGTTTGTGTTTATTGATTTAATATGAAGAAAAATTGTTTTTTTATCTTTTGTCCCTTATCCTTTAAGATATTAGTCTATTCCTGAGCAGTCGTCCAGGATCTGAATCGACTTTCTTTCACTCCGGTGTTAAAGATTTAGATTCAAATGCCCTGCTTTCCTGTGCATGGATAATAAGTGAAGGATAAATTTTCACTCAACTATCTATCCCTTAATTATCTTTGTGTTTTTCTCTTATGATTAATCATTGATATCTGCGTTTTATTTTATGCATAATCCCTGCATCCTTCCTAGAATTCTATATCTGCATTTTCTGGAATGATAAATCTCTGCGGTCGAATGGTAAACCTCTGCATTTTTTATTAATAAATCACAGCACTCATGCCACGATTTTCTTGGCATATTACCCAACATTCACACCACGATTCTCTTGGCATTTTACACAACATTTATCCCATGATATTTTGGGCAATTTACCCAGTATTGACCCAATGATTTCACCCAATTTATCTCAGCTATTTACACCACACCCACTAAGTGATTTGGGGCTCGTTCTCTATGTTTTGGGAACTTCATCATTGTGGTGCCCTCCTTGTTATCATTTCCACCATGGCACAAGTAGCATGGTTGCTACATTAATTTTCCATAATTTTTCTTTCTGTTTTCCTTTTGATTAAACTTTGATCTAAGTGTATTCCCTTTATTAAAATCTCTGCGTCTTTTCCAGAATTTATGGCTATGTTTTCCTTTGAATAAACTTTGATCTATGCGTTTTCCTTCTATGAAAATCTTTGCGCCTTTCCGAGAAGTTATGGCTGTGATTTCATTTTATTAAACAACAATATCATTATTAGTTAGCGATATATTGGTTAGATAGTGATATCAATGTTGGAAAACCATTTATTAATCGGGATAGTGATATTGATTGTTGACAGCAAATATATATGTGAATGACAACGTTTTTGTACAAACAACGATTTTGTATATATATGTATGACAATGATTTTTAATATGATTGATTTGAATATATTTTAATTGGTGAATTATAACTACTTTGAATGCCAACTATTGCAATCTCCTCATATAATGATTATAAACAGCGA
This sequence comes from Picea mariana, assembly GCA_032191745.1. NCBI lineage: Eukaryota > Viridiplantae > Streptophyta > Pinopsida > Pinales > Pinaceae > Picea > Picea mariana. The sequence goes on along the minus strand of JASDQU010173348.1, from coordinate 5,839 downwards.
TTTGATTAGCTTCGAATAGGCATACGTAGGTGGCTTACCTCTAAGATCACCCAGGTTTTTATTGTTGTTTATAAAGTATTTTTAAAGCACATTTTAAACCGTTGTAAATTAATATTGAAAAACTGATTACAATGCAAAATCGTTTTGTGCTTGAAATATGTACAAACTACAAAAGAAATAAATAAATAAATAACTAGAATATGAGCCTAAAGAAGGTCTTTATTTAGTTGCCTTGGATTTATTGTGCTATCTCAATGATTTCCAATTTGTTCAATTTCTAAAACATGTTTTCACTGCCTTCTAATTCGTTTAATTTTGAGAGCACGTTTTCATATAGTTTTGTTCCTTTTTTTGTTATCTTAATTTCTTTTTGACTTACATATTCTGTTGAAAATTTTTGTTTCACGTAACATATAAAAAGCCACATGTGAGTAAGAATTCTAACATCATAACTTTTCTTTTCAAATATTCTAGTCCTTGATTCCTTAGTCATCGCGAAGGATTTTTTACATGCAATTTGGTCTTTGACATTGAATGTACGTTCGTGTATTTGATATGGATATACGCAAAAAGTTGACCTGGACATTATTTTAATGGTAACCAGCCATACATTTGGCACATTCACATGCAATTCACATATAGGAACAAACCTTCACGCATCCCTCAATGTATAAACAATTTTATCCCTTTTTTTGGTTTGGTTAAGAATCTTTCACTCACCATTTAAGAGGAGTTGGAACATTTTAATTTCTTGAAAGTGATAGGGTCCTTATGTGGTTTGTTGTTCTTTTATAGAGATGGGTTGAAGGGGTTTGTTTCTTTAATTTAGTCCATTGTCATTAACAAGATTTCACTATTGCAGTCTATCTTATTAATTGTTAATTGAAAAGGGAAGAAATATAAAGGATGTTTCATGCATTTACATGATGTTTGATATAATTATTTGTGTAATTAAGTATAAGGATTTCAAAGTTTTATTTTCCCTTTGGTTAATGTGCACTCCACAATTAAGCATTAATACGCCTCACTTGTATATAGTTTGTGTTGTAAAATAAGGAAATCATATACATTCAATTACAATATGTAGGGAAAATCACTTTTGGTCCATAAATAAAAAGAATGTATTAATGGAGTTACATCATCATTCATGCAAGGATAAGGGTTAAATTTTATCTTTTGTGGTCCTTTTTATGTGCATCATAGTGACCCTGCACTTCATTTAGCTCAATTGATGTGACTAGTGTGTATGATAACCTTGCCTTGGGACATGCACTTCCGATGATGATGAGGTGAGAATAGAATTGAGGTTTTGTAAATTTCACTGTAGCGCTTGATTGTGATTTTGTTCCTCGCTCGCCGTGAAGGTTCAAGTTACCTGTGTCACTTGTTGTTGGTTGCGTCTGGTTGATCTTGATGTTGTCCCTTAGAGTAGTCTTTTTATTTGTCTAAATGATTTCCACATGTTGCACCCAGTTGCACGGTGTGCTAGTATGCTAGGTTGTTATGCGGTCTGTTGCTTGACTTGTTGCATGGTGTTCGACGTTGTGTTTCTTAATTGTTGTCGATTGTTACTTTCCTGCCTTTTTAATAAATAAAAAAATCACTTATTATGCATCGCATGTTGTCGTAACGAAGAGGGGACTTTACATATGGTATCAGAGTCGGTTTGACCCGCGACTTGGGATCACTACGGCTTCCATTGATTAGATATTTGATTGTAATGTTGCTAATTAAATTGATTTGTATTCGTGCAAGTAATCATGGTTAGAGGACATCGTGGAGGTAGATGACGAGGTGCTAGAGGAGGAGGTGTGACACCTCCAGTATCATCCATGCCCGAGGGGTCTAACCCCTAGGGAGATAAACAAGTTATTGGGCAGGAACAGATAGTTGTGGGTGATGTGGTTGGGCTGATGAGGTCTTTTCAGCGGATGTCGAAGGCACTGATCAGTATTGGATAGAGATGATTCTATGGCATCGTCACCCCCTGAGGGTCCACCGCGCACTCTGGTTGGTACTGGTAGCATTCACCGCGAACTCAAGAAGGTCAAATTTCCTGAGTTCTTTGGTGCCTCAGACGACGCAGCCACCGAGTCATAGTTGGAGAATATGGCGATGTGCTTTGCACTTCGTGACTATACCTCCAACATGAAGGTTTGCATGGTGATCTTTCAACTGAATGGGAGCTCTCTTCTATGGTGGAATATGCTCATGCCGCAATTGAACATGGTCGTCGAAGATGTGTCATGGGAACTATTTGAGGAATAGTTCTGAGATAGGTATGTATCGGAGGAATTCATTGAGCCTCGGCTCAACGAGTTCAATGCCTTATGACAGGGTGGTCATACGGTGCCCGAGTACGAGGCCTGTTTTATGGAGTTGTTTCGGTATGCTCCGCACCTGAATACCGAGAAACTTAAGGTCAATAGATTCGTGTTTAGCCTTAATGTCAGCCTTCATGCAAAGGTTAGGATTATGATGCCTCAAACCTTGCATGATGTCATCCAGAAGGCCCTCATAGCAGAGAATGAGCTTATCAGCAGAATTCAGAGAAGGACTCCAGTGAGACCAGCAGGGCAGGTGTCATCTGGTGCGTAGCAGCGTCAGACACCATCTAGACACTCACTAGGATATCATGGCTTCCAGAGAGGATCCACTTTCACTACACCTCGGTGACTAGTGCCTGAAAAACAGACTCCTTACCAAGGACCACAACACCAATAAGAGCGTTGACTACAGCAGCAGCAGTTTAGGCATGTTTGGCAGAACAAACTAGGATTCTAGGTCGGTGGGTCGTCAGCTTCTACTTCAGGTACCAGGAGTACTAGAACGAAGAAAGGGTGTTGGACATGTGGGGAGCCACATTACTAGTGCGACTACCCAGTGGAGAGGACTAGAGCATCTGGATCAGCCTAACCCACTATCGTGGGAGATTTGGGCAAGGCCCATCGCATTCATGCAATGGTGAAAAACCACCAAGAAGAGCACCAGTCGATTGTGCTCGAGACGTCAGGTACCATCGTTGACCATACCCTTATCATTTTGATAGATCTCGATGCTACCGAGAGTTTCATTTCTAGTGCAGCGCTAAAATGAATTAAGGTAAAGGAAGTCAAACAGGATGAGTTTAGCTTTGTAGAAATGGCTTCGGTAGCCAAACAAAAGGTTGGTGGGAAGGTTACGGGTTGTAGCCTTAACCTGGGAGAGTTTGTCACTAGGGCCAACCTATACATCATGATATTAGGATATTATGATGTTGTGATCAGTATGGACTGGTTGGAATCGCATGAGGCGATACTCAACTGTAAGATGAAATGGTTGAGATTGGTCAATGATGAGGGACGGAGACGAGTGATTGTAGGTTGGAACCAAGGATTTTCCCTGAGGTTCATCTCTTCCTTGAAGCTACGGAAGAGCATGCACAAGGGATGTAAGATTTATGTGATCCTTACGTTAAATGAAAAGGGAGTAGCGAAAGGTATATAACACCTTCCGGTAGTGAGAGAGTTTGTGGATGTCTTCCCTGAGAAGTTACCTGGGATTCTGCTAAAGAGGGAATTGGAATTTACCATAGACCTAAAACCAAGGACTAAATTGATAGCAAGAAAGCCTTATCGAATGTCGAGCCCAAAGTTACAGGAGTTGAAAATGCAACTGAAGGAGTTTTTGGACCTAGGACTTATACATCCAAGTGTGTCACCGTGGGGTGCATCTGTTATTTTCATATGAAATAAGGATGGTTTGTGGAGACTCTGCATTGACTACCATCAATTGAACAAAGCAACGATCAAGAATCAGTATATGTTTCCAAGGATTGATGATCTGTTTGATCAAATGAAGGGTGCAACAGTGTTTTCAAAGATCGACTTAAGATCAGGGTATCACCAGTTACGAATCAAGGAGGACGACATCCCTAAGACCACCTTTAAGACAAGATTTGGACATTATGAGTTTATTGTTTTACCATTTGGAATGACAAACGCCCCAGGGATATTTATGAGTTTGATGAACGGGGTGTTCTACGAATACTTAGACAGGTTCATCCAACTATTCATTGACAATATTTTGATTTACTCTTGGACGATGGAGGAGCATGACGAGCACTTGTGCTTGGTACTGCAGTGTCTACGAGAGAACAAATTGTATGGAAAATTGTCTAAATGCTCATTTTATCAATCGAAGATTCACTACTTAGGGCATGTCATCTCCAACGAAGGTATTGACATGGATCCAGCAAAGGTCGAGGCTATTATGGAATTTCCTGCATCGAAGAATTTCCCCGAAGTGTGTATATTCATGGGTTTAGTGGGATACCATCAATGGTTTGTCAAGGGTTTTTCGAAGATAGCAAATCCAATTACGGAATTGCAGAAGAAGAACAAGAAGTTTTTTTGGACCGAGAAATGTGCGGAGGAATTTTGGAGGCTCAAGGAGTTGTTGATGACAGCACCGATACTAAAGCTCCCTGACATGGATGCAGACTTCTTGGTATGCACTGACGCATCCAAGGAAGGCTTAGCCGGAGTCTTGATGCAAGATAGTCAAGTGATCACTTACATCTTGAGAAAGTTGAGAAGGCATGAGGAGAAATATGCGATGCATGATTTGGAGTTGTTAGCCATTGTATATGCCTTGAAAGTTTGGAGACACTACCTTATTAGACGAAAATTTGAACTAAAAATGGACCAATCTGGATTAAAACACATCTTTAAGCAAAGCGACCTAAATGCTCGACAATGGCGTTGGTCGGAATTGCTTAGCGAGTACGATTTCGAGATTACTTACATAAAAGGAATAGTGAACAGAGTGGTAGATGCATTGATTCGGAGACCGCACATATTTTCAGTGATGCCTCTTCAGATGAATCTATGTGAAAATATTCTAACTTTATAGCGCGACAATGACTAGTAAAAAGAGGTCAAGGATTTTATCGGACAAAACACAATGATGGTACCAAAATTTAAAGGATTTACTATGGACAGGGATGGATTATTGAGATTTATAAGTTGAAATTACGTACCACCCAACGACGAGTTGAGGATTTTGATCCTAAACGAGGCTCACAAAGCAATGTACATGGCTCACCCGGGAGTCACGAAAATGAGGGCAGACCTTAACCCTTATTCTTTTGGAAAGGAATGAAGGCAGACATAGTCAAGTACGTGGAAATATGTCTAGAATATCAGTAGGTGAAGGCAAAACATATATATTTGGCAGGATTACTACAGCCACACACTATTCTAGAATCGAAATGGGAGGTCATTTCGATGGATTTCATTGTATGTTTTCCACTGACGGCAAGGAGACATGACTCAATTTTTGTGGTAGTCGACACTCTGAAAAAGAGTGCTCATTTTATTCCTATGCATATGACATATTAGGAACCTGACACAACTAGAGTTTTCATCAGTGAGATTGTGAGGCTACATGGCATTCCCAAGAGGATTATATCTGATAGAGGGTCGGTGTTTACAAGACGATTTTGGACTTGTTTCCAAGAGGCCTTGGGAACCCAAATTAACTTTAGTACCGCTTATCACCCAGAGACAGACGGGCAGACCGAATGAACAAACCAAATCTTGGAGGAAATGTTGTGTATGTACGTTGTGGACCAACAGAAGCGTTGGGAAGAATTCTTGCCACTAGTAGAATTTTCATATAACAACAGTTATCAAAGCACCATTAAGATGGTTCCTTTCAAGTTTCTTTATGGGCGACCATGTTGGACACCTCTGAGTTAGGATCGGCTTGAGGATAGGGTCCTAGTGGGACCAAAAGTGATCCAAGAAATGGAAGATCAAATGAAAACAATAAGATAAAGTGTTATAACCCTAAATTG
>JASDQU010173346.1:0-11325 GCA_032191745.1 Picea mariana | reverse complement strand
CTTTTTTTTTTTTTTTAAGGAATTCAGCTATATAAATTTACATTGATTATTATTTTTTGTTATTCAAAATTTATTTTTGAATGTATAAATAAATTCAGCTTGCTGAAAAACTCTCATAATATTCGAATTATATAGAAATAATCACTCAAATCTACAAACTCAACAATTTCTCACCAAATTTCTAAAAAATATTTCCAAAAAAAATCATTATTTCATAGAATCTATTGTTATACTTCCTTCAAAAAAATACTAAATCTCTTCGGTACTTACCAACCTCTTTCCTTCACCAAGTTCTCGAAGTAGTGAAATTTATTTACAATAATTTACATTTATTAAACTTTTAAAAAAATTGCATAATCCAATATTTATTATCATAGTGCATCCAATGATGTGCATAATTGAAATTTATGCATTGATTTTAATAAATACAAACATAGAATGAATCTTTACTAAGATTCAGTTATCAATTAGTTGTTGAAATTATGCAGGCAGCCTGCAAAGATAGAGATGTATTTAAGATATCAATATATATAAATAAAAATATTTTATTTTATATATGATTAATTTATAATTTAATATTTTATTTTATTTCTGTATAAATTTACACGGTCAATCAAATTTATAATATTTTATTCTATTATATTATTTATATAATTGGTTTCTAGTCCAATTCTTTATTTTCTCTCACCCAATAACATAATTGTAACACTCACAATGTAATAAGCTATATTTTCTATATACTTTTGTTGTACAATTTTTTATTTTATTTGATGGGCAAGAGGGAATAAGTCTACATATGTGTGTATTTCATTAATGTGAGTCATGCATAAATAGTTTGTGGTTTCATTTTCCAAGACTTTCCATGACTTTTGACATTCATCAATAATTCTTCATATTTTTCTTGAATCCAAACAACATTCATAACTTTTCAAAACTTTCTCTTGAAAGTGTTTTGGTGAAGATGTCTGCAATTTGCTCATTTGAGAAACAATGTCTCAAGTGAATAGTTTTAGCCTCTACATGATATCGAATGAAATGGTACTTTGTGTTGATGTACATGGTTCGATTGTGTAATATGGGATTCTTGTCCAACTTGATGGCAGAAGTATTATCAACCATAAGAGGAGTACAATTCACCTATTTCTCTTGGAAATATTCAAGTATTTTCCTAAGCCACACAATCTCCTTTCTTGATTTGAGCCACACAATCTCCTTTCTTGCTTCGACAACTGCCACATATTCTGCCTCTATTGTGGAATCTATTGGAACTGACGGCTTGTGTGATCTCCAAGAGACAATTGTTGATCCAAGAGTCATGAGATAACTTGAAGTTGACATTCCATTTTCTTTACCCATCAAAATCTGAATCACAATATCCAATTAATTTGTAGTCATCCACCTTAGAATACTTGAGTCCAAAGTCTTGAGTTCCCTTCAAATATTTCTAGAACTCTTTTTGCAGCAGATCGATGTCCCTCACAAGGTTTTTGCATAAACCTAGAATGAATCCCAACAATGATTGAAATATTTTGTCTAGTAGTAGTAAGGTAGATAAGACTTCCCACAAGACATTTGTACTTGGTTGCATCCTCAAATTCATTCCCTTCTTTTAATATGAGATTCAAATTTTGTTCCATTGTTATAGAGAGAAGGTTACACTCAGCCATGCCAAACTTGTTCAACAATTCTTCATTGTACTTCTTTTGGGAGACGAATATGTACTTTGTATTTTGAGTCACTTTAATGTCCAAGTAGTAGTGGAGATGTCCCAAATCTTTCATCTCAAATCCTTTCTTCAATTCTTTCTTTATGGATGTAATATAGCTTTCATTAGTCGCTATTATTAGCATATTGTCTACATACACTACAAGATATACAATAGTTTTTCCAATTTTCTTGACAAATAGAGTTGTATCATCAAGATTAAAGTTCTTGAAATTCAATTTTAGAAGATCCCTAGTTATCTTTTCATAACAATCTCATAGTGTTTGTTTTAGGCCATATAAGGATTTATGAGTTTACATACTTTAAGTTCTTGTCTCTTCGCAACAAAGGCTTTTGGATGAGACATGAAGACATTCTCTTTCAATTATCCATTCAAGAAAGTAGTCTTCACTTCCATTTGATGAAACTTCCATCCATTATCTGCTACTAAGGAAAATAGAGTATGAGTGGTAGCCCATTTTGTTGAAGGGGGAAAGTCTCATCATAATCAATGCCTTCTTTCTATGCAAATCATTTTTTCACGAACCTTGCTTCGTGCTTGTCAAGTGAGCCATCTGATTTGTACTTGTTCTTGAATACCCACTTTCAGCCAATTAGTTTCATTCTAAATGGAGGGTCCACCAACTTCCATGTCCCATTCTTGATGAGAGTATTATACTCTTTCTACATGACTTCTTTCCACTCATCATGAGATATAGCTTCTTCAAAGGAATTTAGTTCAAATTTAGTAGATAAATCCAATTCACAATCATATGAAATATCCAAATCATCTACATCACCTAAATCTGAATTATCTATGCCACCTTCATATTGTCTTGTAGAACTTATGGTTCCTCTTTTTCCAACCTCATCAAGATGAACCCTTTCAAGTTTCTTTATGAACCACTTTGGTGTACCTTTTTGAGATGGTCTAGGCTACTCCACTGATTGATATGGTGGTGCATTTTTATCAAAGTTTATCCTTTCAATCCTCTCAATCACATCATCCAAAGAAACATCCTATTCTGATGAATTGGATGGAACTTCTTCATGAGAGGGAGATGATTCTTCAAAAGGAGATTCCATATATTGATGCAATATGGGGATCCCCACTTTAAGATGTGGAATCTCATCATCAAACTCATGTTATGTCTTTACATGGGTGAATCTATCAAAATGATGAAGTTGCCACTCAACAATTTTGTCATTCTTAGTGGATTCAAGAAAAATCACATATTTAGAAAGAATAAACTTCTTGTTTACCTCATCATAAAGACGATATGCCTTGGTGGTATTTGAGTACCCTAAAAATATGCACCTTTGAATCCTCGCATCAAGCTTGTTTATGCGGTCCTTAGTAATTAACGCATAGCGGGTGAAACCAAAGACTTTGGGATGCCTCACTGAAGGAATGTGGCCATACCATATTTCATAGGGTGTCTTGTTCCCAAGAGCATGAGATGGACTCCTATTTTTCACATATACTACACATAAAATTACATCATCCCAAAACGTCAATTTCACATTTTTGAAAAGCATCATAGAATGAACCATATTTAAGAGATTCATGTTCATTCTTTCAATGACACCATTTTGTCGAGCATTAGATGGAACTGTGGTTTGATGTTGAATCCGATGTTGGAAAATATAGATTTCAAATTCATTAGATGTATATTCTCCATTATTGCTATGAAGAGTGTCAATATGTGATTGTGCTTCATTTGGATCCATACATGAAATTTTTTAAAAGTTTCATATAATCTTGTGATTTATCTTTCAATAAGTACACCCAACACATCCCGGTGTAATAATCAATAAAAGAATTGATATATTTATTTCCATTAGTAGATGGAACAAACATGGGGCCACACAAATCAAAATGCATCAATACAAGTTTTTTACATGCTCTTGAAGTGGAATCATGGAAACGTTGATTGCTATGTTTTTCAAGGATACAAGCATTACATTGCTTCAATTTCCTAGGAACAGTAGGTAAAATAGAAACACCATTGTTTTTCAACAAACAAAGGTTGTCATAATTAATGTTTCAAAATATAGCATTCCATAAGAGACTAGATGGAAATGTACCTTCATCATGGTGAAGGAGGTATGCAAAATTGTGTGCATGAATTGATGTCCCTTTCAACCTCAACAATATTTCATCCTCCACTCCAGTCATAATGACCATCTTGTCAGAAGCCTTACTTATTTCAACTTTGGCATCAAAGATATGAATAGAGTGGCCTTGACTTCAAATGTGCACAAGATATATGAAGTTCCTTCACAACTCAAGAAGATAGAACACATCATGCAAAAGAAAATTTAGGGATCCAAGAAATTTAATCTTGATAGTGACAATTCACAAAGGTTTGAGACTTGATTTATCTGCAAAATAGACTATACCATCTACATTGTCATTTTGAAATATCCAATTTTTTATTTATAAAATTTTATTTAATAGATATAGTTCCAATTCTCAATATAGTTTATTTTATATAAATAATTATTATTAAGTAAATTATTTTTTTAAATTTAATTTTATTATATTAATATTGAGTTATACTTAAAATTTATTTATTTATTTTAAATTGATAAAATATTTTAATAATAAAAAAATAACCATTTAAAATTAAATTACAAAGATATAATTTTGTTAACAAAAAAATAGTGTCATATTGATTTCTATTGTTCCATTACAGCATTACAAAACAATACCAAAAAGCACTTTCTAATTACAACATAAAAACAATACCAAGATCACTTTCTCATTATAAGTATTACAAAACAATAAGAAAAAGCACTTTCTAATTACAACATAAAAACAATACCAAAATCACTTTAGTATTATAATCTTTATGCAGAAAAGCATTTTACATCCTTTGGAATTTTTGGGAAATATCAGAGAATTGCAGAACAACAAGTCCCTGTCATGGAATTAATAGCTTCTCATTGATAAGTCATACATGTAACCAAAGTAGCTTCTCCTAGAGTGTCCTCCTTTCAATTAGTAAGCTTGCCCCATTGTGTGGTCGGGCAAAGACATATACTGTGTTGATATGATTTTTCGATGCATGTGGTTAGAATACATTCTATACACTTTACTGAGACACCAGCTGCATATCAGGAATACTTGGATATATTAATGAGAGAAGCCAAGTATGAGATTTTTACTTGGATATATACTTGGATATATACCAAGCCAGCCAGGAATACTTGGATATATACTTGGATAAAAACCAAGCCAGGAATACTTGGATATATACTTGGATAAAAACCAAGTATGAGATTTTTACACTGTTCAACCGCTCTTTAGTGGGATTTTTCCATGCACGTGGTTAGAATACATCAAATCCCAAAAACAATGGAATTATCAAGTGTCTAAATCACACATTATTTCAACTCCTTTTAGTAGCAAGGAAATATACTCAAGATATGTTTATGTTTCCTTTAGAAGGTGAATAATATCCTCAAATCAAAAGCAAAGCATAGTTCTAAAGTATTGCAGAACAACATTTGAGAATTCTTCATTATTTATTTATGCAGGCTAATATGTAGGAAAATATTCCAATGTCTCTTCTTATTCAAGAGTTTACACGTTATCATTACACAGCTCGCAAAATAAATTCGAGAGGCACATCAAATCCATTGTGATTAATAACAAAAAACTTAGACATATGGGCTTTCAACATTTCGTCTACTCATTGGTTTGAGATAAAGTTTCCTTGCAACTGGGATAAGTTGGGCATGAAAACTCTGGGCCTCAAAGCTGGCTGTGATGGTTTATTTTTGGTGGCTCGATTCGTCTTCACTTTATTTGTTGTCAATCCTCTCACTTCCTAGTATGGGCACGGAATTTGAGTTATTATAACATAGACACAATGACCTATTATGGACACAAAATCTGTATTATAAGATGGGATTTATATTTCATACAAACAAAAATTAGTGAAAATTTGAAAATTATTAGTTTTGGATTTTCATTGGAATACAATCCTTACATAATTATGTTAACTTGGTTTTAGGAAGTTTTAAGAGGGATCAAATTTTTGGAGGTGCAAACCCTTCATTTTGCACTGTAAAACTGGTTAAGAAGTTTACTTAACCTTTTATTATTATTATTTAAAAATGTCAGATTTCAGCTCCATGTTCAATTTACATACAAAATCACATATCAACCTAATACTGGACCTGTAGAGTAAATCACTCTATGCAATGATGACTGAAATTCATATCCAACTATTATGAATTTATGGGGTTCAGGATTTAAATCCCTGAGGTACATGGCACTGTAAAACTTCAAAGTGGTTGAAGGTTCAAACCTAGTGAAGTGAGGCAAACTTGTAGTAACTTAGTAAGGCAAACCTGTAGTAGCTTATGAATCTCATGTTTCTAATTTTCGTAATTGGTAGGCTTGAAGCTTACGAATGGTGGTACAATTTTTAGGGAAATTAATATTATTTCCTGTAGCTCGCTGGAAGGTTAGAAGATCAATTTCTATGCTGTCTGGCCAAGACTCAAAGATGGATTCCTTTGGGCATGCTCATGAAGTGAAGCAACCCTGTAGCATCCTCAGATGATTCCTTTGGGCATGCTCATGAAGTGAAGCAACCCTGTAGCATCCTCAGATGTCCAAGGTGAAATCTAATAAAAACCCATGTCATCGTATTCCTATAAATGACCACTAGAGAGACAATATGGTCGAATCCGACGACTAGAGAGACATGTCCTATGACAGGTAAATAAAGTACTATAGAGTAACCAGGCTCACAAATCCAAGCATTCTAAGGGATGGAAGAGAGGATACGTTAAGATGCTGGACGACGTACCAATTGAAATTGTTGCTTTAGTTCGTATGGTCAATTTAAGTGAGAACAACTTTGTATAATTTTAATAGGGATTGGAGTTTTTATTTTAGTTACTCAAATTTCATTGAGTAACATGAAAAATCAAATATTTTATTGTTGGATAGTGACTACATTGTGAAATCTACTTCTTCTACATTTTAGTTTGAAGTGTACTTATGCTATACCAAATATAAAACAAGCGGAAATCTACATTAGAAGCGAGAGTGTACAGAGGAGGCTTTCAAATTTAATAAACATCAAATCACTATGGAACTTTGGGCATCATTTCTACAATTTGAATCAGAGTTTTGTTTGTACAAATTGAATTGATTTAGAGTTAAGTGTTCTCCTTAAACGTGATAGGTTTGAAAATTGTTTGTATTTGACTTATCATAAGTTTTATTTTTATAAATTGTATTGGTTTAGTGTTTGAGTGTTAAGTTTTGGTTTTGAAGGTGATAGGTTTGACATTTGGAAAATGTACAATATCAACTTTAATTTACATCATATGAGGCCAAATCATTAAATAGGTTTTATCAATTACAATTTTAATTTAAAATTAGATGGCAATGCAAAGATATGCATGGAATAAAGATAGGGATGAAAAGACATGCAAGGTAAGCCCAACAATGACTAAAACAAGGTGAGCTTAACTATTTTATGACCTATTTTGTGACCCAGTCAAACTTAATCCAACATTCCATCCTTTAAAGTTCACTTGGGATAAAATAAACACATACTCCCTTCAAAGTTTATAAATGTTGTTAACGAATATAGCATGTCTTCCACCATCACCTAGGTATAAGGGTGAACTATTAAACTAAGGGTACACATGCCTAATAAGGCCTTACATCCATATGCCCATTTACATGTGAAAAAATCCAACTCCATAAGAAATAATTACAAGTATATGCCCTCTTTTATTGACATCATCCCTCTTGCTCCAAGTACAATTACATAGAACAATTACTTATCTTGTGAGTGTATGCCCCAACAAATGATGCAAGAAACATCTACTACCTTTTTCACTATCATCTACATGTAAAAAATGGTGTGTTCACATCTATCTCCTGTATTTCAAGATCAAAAGCATTCACAATAAACAAAAGAAATTTCATAGAAGTTAATTTAGCAACAAGAGAAAAAATTCCACTAAAATCAATTCCCTCTACCCAAGAATATCCTTTTGCTTTGATACCAAATGGATATAGTGAATCAAACAACACATTCACCTATTTGTTCTTCCTCAATATGTTTCTTCATATGCTCCATGTAGAAATGTAAGTTTCTAAACATGTGAAGTGAAACCATGCATATAAATTCTTAAGAAAAATAGAAAGAACAATCAATGTGATACAAGCAATACATAAAGATTTACCTTAGAAATCCTTAAGTGGGAAAACCATGCCACATGACCAATTGAGGCTTAGTATCTCAAGCCATGAAGTGAGCTTCATCAATTACAACTAGAAATTGGAATTATACTACAATGCAAAGACATGCATGGCATGAAGATACCATGCAAAGTCAAACAAAGATCCACATCAAATACCATTGACCCATAAACCACCAATGGTAAATCTAATAATGATTGAATCAAAGTTATCTTAAGTACTCTATGTATGATTTGTCTCCCGTGTCAATTAGATTTTAGATTTTCAATTACAATGCAATTTTAAATTAAATTACTATTTAAAATCTTTTAATAACTAAAAAACTCTAGATTGACTAAAAATAACACAATGTACTTAGAAAAGATTCAATAAAAACATTATACACTCAACAATAAAGTAATAAATAATAAATAAAATTAAATAAACTTAGTTATATTGGAAACATTTTATATTCAATAGTGTATATTCCCCACCTATATAGTATTTATTCTCTATGCATATTGTTAACCATCTATGAATGTTGAGGTGAAGTAAGCCTTTCCTTTCATTAAAACAATCTCTTGTTCTATACAACATTTATGATCTGTGATGCATATTAATAATCATTTACTAATATATAACATTTATTATACTTATCCATATTAATAACTATTTATTACTTAAAATTCCATCAAATTTAAACATTTAATCAACAATATCTACACTGTATAAACCATCATCATATCTGAAAACAATTCAGATCGAACGACCTACATCTAGTGAATATTGGCCACCCAAACCATCAGCACATTTGAAAAAATTGAAAAAAATTCAGATAGAACGATCTATGCACCAGAGTGAATATTGGCCACCCAAAAACTTGAGAATGCCCAAAGCAACACAATATACCCAGAGAAAATTCAATAAAATAATAAATGTTTTGTACATTGTATTTAAAACATTTCTGACCAAATATTGTATGTTCCACCTTACACGGCATTTAAAACATTTCTGACCAAATATTGTATGCTCCACCTTACACGGCATTTATTCTACTAGAAGCATATTGATAAGTTGATAACCATTGATGGATATTGAGGTGAGGTGGGCCTTGTGGAGCAAGTACTACACATGCAGACCATGTTGTGTGCAATTAACAGGATGGTGATTTGTCAATTCATTCTAAAGACAGTTCTTCCTTCTTTCTCTGCAGACCTGTGACAGGAGTAGGGTTGTCCAACTTTATCATTGATGTAAGAACTTTCCTTTTCTTAAATATGTTGTTTTACTTGCTTCAGTGGAATACTAAATCTCGTTGGAACTTACCAGCCTCTTTACAGGCACCATGTTCTTGAAGTAGTGAAATTTATTTACGATGATTTCCATTTATTAAATTTTAAAAAAAATTGCATAATCCAATATTTATTATGACATATACATATGATATAGTGCACCTGATGATGTGCATAATGGAAACTTATGCATTGATTTTAATAAATACAAACATAGAATGAATCTTTTCAAAGATTCAGTTATCAATTAGTTGTTGAAATTATGAAGGCAGCTGCAAAGATAACCAATGTGGATGGTGATGTATTTAAGATATCAATATACATAAATAAAAATATTTTATTTTATATATGATTAATTTATAATTTATTTTTTATTTTATTTTATTTCTGCATAAACTCACACTGGCAATCAAATCTATAATATTTTATTCTATTATATTTTTTATATAATTGGTTTCTAGTTCAATTCTTTATTTTCTCTTAACCAATAACACAAATGTAACAAAATTTTACTCACAATATCAATCAAATTTATAATATTTTATTATGTTATATTTTATATATATTTTTGTTGTCTAATTCTTTATTTTCTATTGATGGACAAGAGGGAATAACTCTACAGATGTGTGTACTTCATTAATGTGAGCCATGCATAAATAGTTTGAGGAGATCACTCTTGGTTTCATCTTCCAAGACCTCCCATGACTTTTGACATTCAACGATGATTCTTTATATTTCTTGTGAATCTAAATAATATTCAGAATTTTTCAAATTTTTTCTTCCAACCGTTTTGGTGAAGATGTTCACAATTTGCTAATTTGAGGAACAATATCTCAAGTGAATAGTTTTGGCCTCTACATGATATCGAAAGAAATGGTACTTTGTGTTGATATGCATGGTTTGATTGTGTAATATGGGATTCTTGTTCAACTTGATGGCAGAAGTATTATCAACCATAAGAGGAGTACAATTCACCTATTTCTCTTGAAAATATTCAAGTATTTTTCAGAGCCACACAATCTCCTTTCTTGCTTCAACCACTGCCACATACTCTGCCACATACTCTGCCTCTCTTGTGTGATCTCCAAGAGACAATTGTTGATCTAAGAGTCATGAGATAGCTTGAAGTTGACACTCCATTTTCTTTACCCATCAAAGCCTAATCACAATATCCAATCAAGTTGTAGTCATCCACCTTAGAATACTTGAGTCCAAAGTCTTGAGTTCCCTTCAAAGATTTTTAGAACTCTTTTTGTAGCAAACCGATGTCTTTCACAAGGTTTTCACATAAACCTAGAATGAATCCCAACAACGAATGAAATATTTGGTCTAGTGGTAGTAAGGTAGATAAGACTTCCCACAAGCCATCTGTACTTGGTTGCATCCTCAAATTCATTCCCTTCTTTTAATGTGAGCTTCAAATTTTGTTCCATTGTTGTAGAGAGAATGTTACACTTAGCCAAGTCAAACTTGTTCAACAATTCTTCATTGTACTTCTTTTGGAAAATGAATATGTACTTTGTATTTTGAGTCACTTTAATGCCCAAGTAGTAGTGAAGATGTCCCAAATCTTTCATTCCAAATCCTTTCTTTATGGATGTAATATAACTTTCATTATTCCCTATTATCAAAAGAGATTGTCTACATACACTACAAGATATAAAATAGTTTTGCCAACTTTCTTGACAACTAGAGTTGCATCATCAAAATTAAAGTGCTTGAAATTCAATTTCATAAGATGCTTAGTTAGCTTTTCATAACAGGCTCACAATGCTTGTTTTAGGCCATATAAGGTTTTGATGAGTTTACATACTTTTCATTCTTATCCCTTCACAACAAAGGATTATGGATGAGACATGAAGACATTCTCTTTCAAGTATCCATTCAAGAAAGTAGTCTTCATTTCCATTTAATGAAATTTCCATCCATTAAGTGTTACCAAGGAAAATAGAGTATGAATGATAGCCCATTTCGTTGTTGGGGAAAAAGTCTCCTCATAATAAATGCTTTCTTTCTATGCAAATCCTTTTTCCACGAGCCTTGCTTCATTCTTGTCAAGTGAGCCATCTGATTTTCACTTGTTCTTGAAGACCCACTTGCAACCAATTGGTT